>CM037840.1:8623093-8765293 GCA_021234535.1 Stichopus chloronotus
TGTTGAAAATTTGAATTGGTATATGTCTGTAAATTATCTCAGCAACTGGATTATTTACTTTAAACATTGAATCTTTAATTAATGTATAAATCTATTTAATTTCTTACTGCTTACTCCTCAATGCAAGTGAATGGACACATTTGCTGACCCCCCTCAACCCCCTCCCCTATATATCTAGATTGCATTTATCGTCAAGATTGATGTCAGGAAGTATGTCAACTTGATGTAGAGCTATGTGCTTATCAACCAAGCCAAGAAAAGGAGAAATTTTACTTTTTTTCATGGTGGGGAGGGTGGGGAGGGCGCTTCCATTAACGCCCTGATAATGCCCTGGTCATGTCCTGATTTAGAACTGACGCGTTAGCGACTTAGGATGACCTTCGTTTAATAAACGAATCAAATTGGACGAAGAACTGATAACATGAACAACAAGTCCAAACACGTAATTTAGCGTAAAATATCGTCCTACGGACTAGTCGCAGACGATTTCGTCGAATACTTCACAGATAGATGAGTATACGTCACTCACCGTACGAAGAAACATGCCGTGATATACTTAAACCAAAATATCCAAAAACGTTTTTATCCTATCCAGTCTTTACCTATGCCATATAAATATTTTTAAATGATACGTACAAACAAATCAAACAAAAGAAAAGCAAAAATGAGAGAAATGTTGTAACTCATCGTGAAATCTTTTTGTTTCATAGATTCAGAGGTAGAATGTAATTTAAATTGTCAGAATGGAGGCCTCTGTTTCCTGATCAAAGAAACGTCACTATGCAGCTGTAGTGAAGGCTTTTCCGGAAGGTACTGCGAAAGAATTGGTGAGTTTTTAGGAGAACAAACCACCGAGACTTAGTTTCTCCATTTGCTGAATGCAGGCATGGTTTTTTTAATTGAAATCCTACGCCTCAACAAATAGTTATTTAGGACAAACTAAAAAAAAAAACATAAGACGAGGTGTTGATGAAATTTATTTGAAATTATGCCCTGTCATCTGTCTTAGATCTCTAACCCAGAGCTATTAAAACCACACTGGTGCAGAGTGTGTGATTCTTGTACTGGCAAAATTTATGCTTCGCTTCCCTTGAGGTACCTAAGTACTGCATTTTTGTCGGATTCTTCCATACCTCAATGTTCCACACGTTTTTTGTAACTAACTTTTTTTTGTTTTCTTTTCTTTCTTTTTTATGGAGGGGGAAGACTTCACTTCCCTTCTCCTGGTCTTTCCACTCATAAATAGTTTATTAACGATTGATAACGTGTAATTATTCTTATTTGTACCAACATGTATAATCATACATTTGTTTCTGTTTACAATTAAGGAGAGCGGAAAATAAAATTGAAACTTGAAACGTTCCCACGAAACCGAACAATCCGAAAGAATTATCTCTAATTTATCGAAAGTTTATTCAGTCCCGAAAAGTGTCGTTTATTCCATGGTACGGCATCTGTCGGAATATATAGAACTAACGGTACTCGAGTTAGCATTCCAAAAGCAATATCGGTAAGATCAGCGAAATCGTATTCCATACCTTTTCATGTTTCTTATTTAGAAAAAAGTAAACTAAATTGCACAAATTCGGGCTTCATGTCACTCTGATTCCCTGAGAGTATTCCGAAAATTTGGTTCCCATGCACTACAAGTTGTTATTTTCTCATAATTTTTTTTCTCATAAAAAAACTCACATCCCGCCTGATACCGGTAGCACGTAGGATGTGGGAAGAATACCTGCTTTTATGTGTACCGTCGTTTCATGTCCTTGGCTATGTCCAATATATATTTACCGGTCTTATGTGTTACACGCGACAGACAGAGCGTGCGCTTCAATAACCAAATTGTCAAATTCGGGTGATTTACCTTTAATTTACCAGTGCACGATTATGATTTTTTTGTCTTTCCCGACCTTTTTTCTTATAGCCAATTCCCTCTATTCTGTCTTTCCAAATGAAGAGTGTTTTGATATTCCCGAGGACTGTCAGACCATCTTGCCTTACAACCGTACGAAGGGAATACCAATGCACGGAGATAGGTCAGCGAATTTCACAGCCTGGGATACTATCGAACCATTCCTTCGGGACAAAACGGTGGAGAAACGAGCATTCTGCGGCATCCTGTATCCGCAATGTGATCGCCATCACAACGGCGAAGTGTCTTACGTTAACTGTAGAAGGCAGTGCAAAACTAAGCTGTTATTCTCCAGTTACTTCTATTTGTTGGCAATGGGGTACCCTGCCCTTAACTGTGACCTTTTACCGGAAGTGGCGCCACACGGCAAGACCTGCCTTTCATAGACGCCATAGGTTGTTAGCCAATGAAAGATAAATATTGCAATCACAATCGGTGTAGATTTCTGAAATATACAAATGAACAGAAATGTATAGATGGCCACGCTGGACACAAGTTGCGCATTCGCGGAACACAATTCACGCAAGCGCGAAATATAATTTGCGTATGCGAGAAACATAATTCGCGCAAGCGAGAAACATAACACACGGAAGAGGCTTAATACGTGATTCCGTGAATATCAAACACAACTAGCTTCGTAAATAAACACACTCTCCCAATTTGTAATGGAATAAAAACCTTTCCGTTTATTTTTTGGTCTATCCATTTTTTTGTCCTTTGCCCATGCAGCAAGACCTACCATAGGTATGGACTCACCTTCGAAACCTAAAGCAATCTTTCTAATGACTGACATTCCATAGGGACAGGCTTATGATTTGAACAAACAGTCCTCCTTACAGGGTGAAGTCCGTTTCATTGTTTCTTCGTAACATGAAATGATTACAACATTTTTACATTATGTGTACATTTACAATGTTAAGAAGTAAAGTAGCCTAAAAACCTTTGTAGACTTGCGAGGCAGATCACTAACGGTAAACATAAACAAATCGTATATTAGTAGACTTATTCTTACATACATACAGTATATACATTTTTGCAAAAGTGTACACTTACACTTACTTGGCTGAGGGTGTGACAGGATCTTGGAGGGGAGTCACTAATAGTCATAGCTAGGAAATGTTTTTTCTTTAAATCAGGGACTGATTGATTGGAAATCAAATTTAGAGTGGGTTGTTAGAAGTAACTGAAATTTTCAATTACTTCCTTTATAAAAGCAAGACCCCATTAAATGCAACAGATGTAACAATAAAAGTAAATTTCATCCAGATTGGAATGAAAATTCACTCCGAAAAGAGAGATATTTTGATCTATGTGTATAATCTATGGCTCCTTTTCAAGAGAATTTTCATTCCACTAGTAATAGTAGCAAGTGTGAGGGCAGAGGTAATACAGAAAAAAAAAATCAAAGGCCTGTTTAGATTTGAAATCAAGTTAGGTTAGAGAGTACCCCACAAAAAAGTAAAAATAAATATAAAAATAAAAAAATAAAGAAAAAAAAATGTTAATCGCAATGCATACACCAAAGAAATAGCAACGGTGGGTTCCTTAAAACAGTTAAAATGCTTTCCAAGAGCAGTTTGAATATTTTCAGATCAAGGTGCTTGGATATTTGTAATATACACACATGCTGCCGTTTGATCTTAGAGGAAGATTTTACACACAAGAAAAAAAAAAAATTCAAGCTGAAAAATTGCTTACTTAGTAACTCTATCCTACAGAAGCATGAGAGATCGTGTAAATGTAAGGGGGGTAGTCCCTTACATCGATTGACATCTCCCGGACAACATGAACTCGATCAGATCTGAGCTTCATCGCCTGAGATTGAAATCTAACCACTTTTGTCAGATTCTGACGAGGTTTTTCAGTTTAGTGTGGCTCTTTTGTGAAAGAATCCTCTATTGGTGAAACTAAAAAAAAAAAAGTAGTTTTTAAGTTTTGGGGGATACTTAGAGACTTCTTCCTTGATTTGCCGTCTCTCAGCTGTGCATGATGAATAGAACTGAAAACGACGGCAAGTTTAGCTCAAGTGGAACGATGCCTTTTACGGGATAGCGCCACAGAACTTCCGTGTTACTTCCAACGTATGCGTTTCCGGCATGACTGGCAGCTGTTAATTTTCTACATTGTTTGGTAATACGCTAGAGAAATAGATACCAATTGACGGGATAGGCGATTGACGGGGATTGACGTCATAGTCAAAAGAATGACGTCATGCGACCGTTCCTGAAACCATACATTTGACTGTTGGTTCAACGAGAGAGTCGTGGCGGGTAGAAAAGCTTGAGGGTCGAGTCCAATGAGTTTTCACTTTCTGGAATAGCGCCGTAATACTTTCACATTTCCTGCGTAGTATATCGCATATGTTTGCCCAAAGATTTCGAGACATTCGTTACCACGTTGGTTTTTTGCTATGCAGACGATGCAAGAAATTTAACACATTACTTCAACCGGGACATTCGTTTAACTATTTTATATGTGAAGGATATGTTTGGTTTAGATGTTGAATAATAGTATAGGCTATTTTTACCTTCTGTAACTTATATTCAATAGGATATGATACTGACAGATAAACACAAGGATGTCTTTTATTGAAGCATCGTTGTGATTGGTCAACCAATAACCTTAATTTATAAGCGATAAATTTATTGGTCCCAACGTTCTGTGCCACCGTCGTAGTGTTGCTTTCTTGAGTCTTATGAAAGTTCGAACAGCGCCATCTAAGAATTTTTTTTTTATTTGACAGGCCGAACGTTCCACAAATCTCAGTGCGCACATTTTTTTGCCATTGGGTTGTCGTCGGTTGTTGATCAAATCGATCAGACTTCAACGTTCGGTCTAGTTAATTTGTAGAGAATATCAGGCAATTGCTGTGAGTGGTTACTCTTTCTGTGGAGGGTATACCGAGAACATCGTCTCCATTAATGCGCTTAGGTTGAACTGATGAAAGCGAATGAAGGCTGAATGCGTGTGTAATGTGACTGTAGTTGCTATGGCGACGAGTAGTAGGGACCACGTTACTGAATCGGATGAAAGTCGAGCAAGCTTTGAGTATTCGCTTTAATGTCTGGCCAACTAGACCATTTCTTTATCCAAAACCATTCTCTATGTGACCAAAAAGAACTTCATTCCAACCGCTCTTAATATTTGAATTAACTTTGCTGATTTGAAGCTGGAATATGACTTGAAAATTTGTCAGTGAAAGTCAAATTCGGGGGAATATGTCATAGCCCCAACAAAATAGCATCGTTTAAGTCATATTTTCTCAAAGATGAATATTCATATCCATACCCCATTGGTCTGTTTGATTTCAAGTAATTGCGTGCTTTCTTGAAGAGTCTGAACTTTAAGGGGCCAACAAAAATGTGAAGACAATTTTCATATTCAAATATCTGGAAGTTGAGTGCATAGTTCTCTCTCAGTTTTTGTGACATGTGATCTTTTCCCATACTTTCTCTTCCCCGAAACACTGATGAAGAACAAAGCTAGATGACCAGACGAAGGCCGGTATAACTCGTATCCTAACTTTAAACTACAGTAGAAACTGCACATTTTTTAAAATTTTGCCAGCAAAGTTGTCAGGGAAACTGTAGGTGGGTGATATGGGATCTAGGTGGGGAGGATGAGGTGTAGATGGCTTTTGGTGGCTGGTGGTGGGGTGAATGTTGTTACATGGTTGGGTTGAAGTTGGGTTTGGAGCTGTTAGTGAGGATGAAGGTTAATTGGGGTGGGATGAGATGGAGTGCCTTTATAGGATTCGTTGCTATTACACAGTAAACATGAGGAATAGGGAAAGTCATTCAGATTTCAGTGCAATAGAATCATTTCACAATTTCACTCAAATTTCCTTTCAAGCAATTGTACAATATCGCAAAATATGTATAATTTTTTATGATTGACTTTTATAACAGTGAATTAAATTTGCAGCGCTCAACCGTCTAATTTTTGTACGCATTTTTTCGCTTTCAAATTTGTAAAACGTTTTCATATGTAATATTTTCTGTCCGTGTTTCCGCCTTTTTGTCATTTGCTTGTCGGTTTGTATGAAATGAAGAATAAACACTCGACATTTTCAGTTTTGAATGTCAATTTCCACCTTTTCATTTTGAATTAAACTTGCACCATCACTCCAAAAACTATAATTACTTATACTCTGAAACTGAGATTCTTCTTAAAATGTCAGATCGTGATTGGTGGCATCAAAGGCATTGCCACTGCATTTTTGAAAATATGTGACGTTACCTTCTTGAATGTCCTGTGCATTTCTTTCTTATCTCGTCCGTGCTTAAAGGAACATTACAATAGGTAAAGAGATGTGACCTTATGTTTACAATAGGTAAAGAGATGTGACCTTATGTTTACAATAGGTAAAGAGATGTGACCTTATGTTTACAATATTTTAAGATAAATCTACAGTGTCCCCAATCTACATTTTCCCTAGTGGCAAATGTCAAAGTTAACTAAGGGCTTCAAATTCAAAGAAAACAAAAACGCCTGGCAACAATTTGCCACTGTTACATGTCATTTTGGTAATAATGAGGCAACTGGAAATCTTTCTTGAGTTAGGAACAAACTATTGAAATGGGGTTTGAAATGCCTGCAGTGAAAAATTATTCTCTTTCATTTAAGGAACCACATGAACTGCCCGTAAAATGTGCCTTCAAGCCACCTAGCGAATTTAAAATAACGAATCGCTCTCATGAGCTATTTGCATGTCTTTGCTCAATATCTCAGGCGGGCACACTGCCCCGGGTGTCCCCTCACATTTAGTCGCCCCGTCCCACTGATTCCTCTATTTCCTAAGCAGTAGGTCAAAGGTGAAACCTATCTACTCTGTAGTCTTCCCTTCATCACGTTCAAGTGATTACCATAATGTAAAAGATAGTTGAAGCAACACTCATGAAAGCTGTTTGTGAAGCCATGCTCTGGTTACACCAGAATGTACTGCCACAATCGTGATTTCACCAGAAAGTGAAGCCATATTCACGATAACAACCAGATCGTGACAATTGGGAAGCCTAACTCACAGTACTAGATTATAAAGGTTGTGAATCAACACCCCATATTACTAGAATGAGACAGCCACCATGACTCATTGTGCAATTAGATTCAGAAATTGAAAAAGCGAAAGTCATTGATGGCATCAGATTGTGAGGCAACATGGCGTCAGCAGAATGTGAATCGTATTTATGGAACAAACAGATTGTGAAAATTGTTAGGCAATACTCAAGAAAACAGATAGTGAAAATTATGAAGCCCTTCTCATGTTAGTTTATTGTAGTCAGTGAATGGTCAGAAAGGACAATGTCTTCGTAAACAAAGTTAAAAGAAAAATAAAATAAAAACCTGGAAGAGCAGTTATCCTCGTATGAAAAACCGTCACATGATCCCCCCAAAAACTGCCGAAAATATTTATCAAGTGCATTCTCAAAGGTACCAACACTCTTAGACATCATCACAGACTCGGCCAAGATCATTTGATTCCGAGTCACCCACAACTTTATTGTGAGAATGAGCCCTTTCTAATGTCCAGCCTACAGCTCATTTTCGGGAGTTTAATTGCGTAACCACGAGTAGCCACCACTACTTGAGTAAGACCACTGAAAACAAAAACCCATTGAAAACTTGATTATCAACACCAGTATCACCAAAAACTTCAGTGAATTACATCACCTTTAAGACGTCTAAGCTCAAGGGATGTAAGATTAAGTATTTTCAATATGTGATGAAATCCAACACCTCCACTGACCAGTACAATAGCTTTTTATCACCTTTTTCTTTCAAAATAAATTTGTCTTTTGAAAAATAGGGATTCCAAGCCTTCACACTGGCAGCACACTCCACATAAGGCCTTACCATCTGTTTGCAGAATCTCACACAAATATCCTTGAGAGGAAATTTGACGTTCTGTCTAACAATTCCCAGAATTTGGTTCCCTTTCCTAGTTACAACATTGTGAACGTATAATAGTAAAAACCACAGACGTCTATGTTACCTGAAAGTGACGTCACACACGTCACCAGATTGTGAACTCACGTCGGCAGTCTGGGACCGCTTGTGAAGCATAAAGGAAAAGGGAAGCAAATCTTTCGGCGTTCCATAAGCACCAACTCAAACGCTGATCGAACATATTTGTAACTGAATATTTCCTACTTGATCAAGATTTGCTTCCCTTTTCCTTTATGCTTCACATATGGAACGCCGAAAGGGCAATACATTCTTCTGTTGTTTACTTTGATGTTGTTTCCTTTTATGCTGCTGTCTCCTTTAATGTTGTTGTCTCCTCTGATGTTGTTTACTTTGATGCCGTTGTTTACTGACATGTCTATTTTAAAGTTATTGTCTCATTTGATGTTGACGTTTCCTTTAATGCCGTTGCTTCCTTTCATGCCGTTGTCTCTTTTAATGTTGTTGTCTCTTTTGATGTTGTTTACTTTAATGCCGTTGTTTACTTTAATGCCGTTGCTTCCTTTCATGCCGTTGTTTCATTTGATGCTGTCGTTTTCTTCGAGTTTGTTGTCCTCTCTGACGTTGTTGCTTCCTTCGATGCGGTTGCTTACTTTGAGCTTGTCTTCTCTGATGCCGTTTCCTTTCATGCCGTTGTCTACTTTGAGTTTGTTGTCTTCTCTGATGCCGTTGTTTACTTTGATGCTGCCGACTACTTCGAGTTTGTTGTCTTTTTTCCATTGCTTTGTTTACTTTGATGTTGTTGTCTACTTTGAGTTTGTTGACTTCTCCGACAATACACAGAATCTCCCACCCAGTAAGTTGAACAATTCAACAACGTTACGTGCACGTACATCATATATGCCCACACCCACATACGTACATCGCACTGTATGAACTATGATGGAACACAACGTATGCTAGCCACCCGAACAAGTAGGCCGATCCTTGTTGAAACCGAATGTGTAGTCAATAGCCTAACATGTAGAAAACTACGACCAATTAAGCAGAATTTACCCAGGCTGAACAGCTGTGCTTTGAAAGTACAATCGCAGTGTGTAACGTATGGCATTACCGTCAAATACTACTGTGCCTTGGACTAAGAACTTTCACCAAAGGATACTTTTTAATCATAGTTTTGTGATTAAATGAATTTTGGATGAGTAAAAGATCTGATTGGGAAGGGTGAGAGCAACTGGGGGACAACTGGGGGGGGGGGCAAGGAAACAATCTGGCTTGGCAAATGCCCCCTCATGCCCCTCCCCCCCCCGTAACGCCGCCTCTGGAGAAAACCACTTTTTTTTTTAATTCTTATCCGGATGTCTCATACAAGGCTAGATAACATCCACGAGTACAGTAGGCAACTATGTCATTATGTGGTTCAATGTGATGTCTCCCTGTAGCCTGTTTGTACGGGGGAGGAATTTGCCATTAGCTGTCCCTTCTTGCTTTGAAATCGAGCGCAACGTGAATCCAAGATTTCTGCTGTTAGAAGTATTTGGACGCACCTAAAATGACACTTTTTAACTTTTGTGGAGTCGTATGTACGCAAAGTCGAATATCACAGTAGCATTAGCCATGAGGTATATGTATCATGTAAACTTACATATCTAGCAGGTGGATCATCATTTTAGAAACATGGTGGGATATTGAGGTGTATGATGGGTTGTTTCGTTGAAGTGACATTTGAAATGAAGATACGAAGCGCAGCCTTTAGGCAAGGGTGAAACCTGAACCTCATTAAAGAATCAGGAGTGTTACATGCTTCATCAGCAACATATTATGAATATAATTGATTCCTTGGAAGTTTGCTCTATAACGTAGAGCTAGCTCCTACCGTACCGTAGGCCTACATCTACGTGAGCACGACCTGCGGCCTGCCGAATGGTTTCAATAATGAAACAGTATTGTAACGTTTGCCCGGACCGGTCGTGTGGTGAGGAATCAGGTTGGTGAAGGGGTAGGGAAGGGGCGAGAACCTAGGGAGGTAGGGGCTTGATGACACCGATGAAAATAAATGAGGACACTAACGGAGCATGTTAGGTTTAGAAAATGTAATTCAAGTCATCACCACTGCCCCAAAACCAAGCAAATGAAGATGCTAAAATAATTCAACAAGTTAATAAACAGCAAGTGCAGTAAACTCACACTCATACTATGCTATTGCAGCTAACGAAACTTTCGCGGCGTAAACAGTACAATGTAGTGTGAGGCATTGCCACTAAAACTCAGCGGCCTAAACGCAGCGCACTTGAAAATGAGCAGCCAAAGCTCAGCGGCTAAAGCGCATGAGGGCGGCTGGAACACAGCAGCTAAACCCAGCGCAGCTGAAACTCAGCAGCAAGATGAATTTGACGCAGCTCAGCAGCTGAACATACGCAACGCAGCTGAGAGTCAGCAGCGTAAATACTACGCAGCGGAAACCGCTCCAATAATAAGTCAAAAATAAACTAAGTCCGTAAAAATCGCCCATCACAAGATGGATAAAAATTCGGCATAGATTCTGCTTAGTAACAGTGTACAAGTACACCCTAAACTACTGAATTAAATCACACCGTACATGGCATTATAAAGGACCCCGTTATCGTGTAAAATCCCATACGAAACAAATTACTGTGTAAAGTCCTATACAAGCAAACTGACAAATTACGACACATCAAGCCAGATTGACATACACAAAGGTCTAATCACAAGACCGTCAAGTATTCTATCCCGCATTACGTAGGCAAACTAACACCGCCTCGCTGTCTGGACGAACCTCGCTACTCCCCCGCTGAGGATAACAACGCTGACTTTGCGAACCGGAAGGCTACAAACTCCGGCAGCGCTGAATCACCACAATGCTAAACCTACAAAGTACAAAGCTCAAAATACGGTTTCTCCTTGAAATACGACATCGCCAGAAGCTGTTACAAGTGGATGAATCTAAATATACGAGAAAGATAGCCGTTTTCTCGTAACAGTATAATAAAGCTTCCGATTTCATTGGCTCAAATACTTACGACGTCATAAAAAGTAAACAACGCCATCGAAAAAAAGACAACAAACTCAAAGTAGACAGCAGCATCAAAGTAAACAACGGCATCAGAGAAGACAACAAACTCAAAGTAGACAACGGCATGAAAGGAAACGGCATCAGAGAAGACAAGCTCAAAGTAAGCAACCGCATCGAAGGAAGCAACAACGTCAGAGGACAACAAACTAGAAGAAAACGACAGCATCAAATGAAACAACGGCATGAAGGAAGCAACGGCATTAAAGTAAACAACGGCATTAAAGTAAACAACATCAAAAGAGACAACAACATTAAAAGAGACAACGGCATGAAAGGAAGCAACGGCATTAAAGGAAACGTCAACATCAAATGAGACAACAACGTTAAAATAGACATTTAAGTAACCAACGGCATCAAAGTAAACAACATCAGAGGAGACAACAACATTAAAGGAGACAGCAGCATAAAAGGAAACAACATCAAAGTAAACAACAGAATGTATTGCCCTTTCGGCGTTCCATAGGTGCTAGGTTTCTACTGAAAATGTCTGGAAACCCAACCAGGAAGTGGGAAAATCAAAGATCTACTCGCACAGATGACCTCCAGGTTGTACCTGATTTTGAAGTGTGACCATTTTAGCAAATCTGAGGTCTGTCGCTAAAGTATGTCAAATCATGGATCTCTTCAAAACCACGTTCCCCCCCCCCCACATCAGTTCATCGCGCCAAGTACAGCTACCGTGATGTCGCTAGAATATTTTAGCTATTTCATGCCTGCAAAAATGGTAACGGAAAGTGACATTAGAAGCATACAACAGATGTTCCTTTTTAGTATAAAAGCGAGAGCCGTAAAGTGAATTCTACGACGAAATCTTTTACCAACTCAACCCAAACTATGGATGTCCTTAAAGGTCATGAAGTCACTTTTCAGAAGATTTATTTCTTGAAAATTTGACTTTTTGTTTTTACGAAATGTTTATTTTCAAAAGGTCATTACCCACGAAGGCGATGAAACTCTGTTTTGTTGTTTTGTGGTAGTTCAGAGAAAGCTAGATTTTTGTGTATACCACACGGAAAGTTGGCCGTAACGGTGGTGGAATGATAGCTTACAGAAAACCATGTAGCTGTAATAGTTCTATGTAGAACGTTACGAACATTTTGGCTCATGTATTTTGCATTCCCATTTTCCGGATTACACTTTATGACAGTAGCAACGTGTGGCGTTTTCAACTGAAAAGGCAGTTTTTGATTATTTAAATACCGGCCCGAAAGGTTCAACCCTAGTGACCAAGATGGATAATAGTTTGTTCGAAGCAAGTGATAGACTTGGAGAACAAACCCTCAGTTCGAAGGAAACGAACCCCGGAGGTAAGTAATCTATGTTCTATCGCCAAGGCAACCATGATAGGTTTTGTTTTTCGTTCAATTCCCCAAGTCACAGGTGACTGAGTGAGCCTAAAATGTGACTCCACATGAGACACTTCATACAACGATTGATTTTTTTTGTACCCTTATCTTCAAATGTACTGCTATTTGGAGGCAACTGACAGGCCATTGATAAACCCACTGATGATGGTCTAATGGGATGCCATGTAGTCCACCTGGGACGTTGTGACATTATAGTAAGTGACACTATACCTTAGCAATAGAGGGAGGCGACACCAATGTTGATAAAGATTAAATGTTCTAAAAAAAAAAAAAAAAAAAAATGGTCAGCTTTCATCTATTTTTCTGCATTTGCCAGAAAATGGTTTAGCCCATCTTGGGTATAACGTGACAGTGACAAAGTTTCGGGCTTATCCGACCGAGTGAGAGTTGTTGTCACACACTTAGTCCAACTTTGACGTACCAAGTTGAAATTGGTTCAACAAGATGAGTTTTGTACATGAAGTATAGGATATGAGATTAGTACAAAAGGATATCAGACTGTTGCAGTCACTTTCAGGGGAGGAGGGAGGGGGGGGGGGTGTTAAGAGGTCAGTTTAGGCTATCGAAGGACATTCAGAGCAGCCTGACCGTCGGCGAGATAAAAAGTTTGATCGAAGTGCGATATGACGTCAGTATATTAGAATGATATTATTAGAATATTGCAGTTCAAATATCAAATTAATGTTGGCTGGATTTAACCACTGGCCAGCTGGGCAAGTGCCCAGGGTCTCCCACACAAGGAGGTACCCCACCACAAAATTACATATTTGTTAATTTTCGTTTCCTTGGCTTACAAGCACGTAAAAAGAAAATGGATAGGGTATTGGGAAGAGGATGGGGGCGTTAAAATGTCCACATAATTTGACCCATTTCGCCGTTGTAACCCTTGTGAGGAGGTTAGTCGAAGAGGGCCCACATTAGTTTGTGCTCAACCCCCTCCCGGCCGCCAAAGGTGAATCCGGCCCTGGCCATAAGTGTCTTGAGTAAAATCAGTCAAGTAGGCCTATTCTGTGATATATGTATCACGTATGACATAAAATACAATGGCATTTTCTACAATCTTTGGTAAATAATTATCGATGTAAAGCGACCAGCAGAAGGAGAAATAAATATTTTGCGAGTATATGGACCCCTTAGAGAAAAAGACAAAAAGAAAGAAAGAAAAGAAATTAAGCTTGATTAGAAAATTGGAAAAGACAAAAGGAGAAACTGCAAAACTCTCAACGCAATACCTTATAAGGTTAATATCTGATTAGTCATCGGCCTAGCCAGATTCAATGTACAGATATTATATAGGAGAATGAGATTTAGAAATCAGTTTAGCACGATAGGATATCGGTTAAAGCCATCTACATAACAGCTCCCTGCATGATTGTTGAATGTGGACATTCGTACTATAGACTAAAATGACGCAGAAGTGGATCCAGTCATTTTGCTGGTAGGGGAGGGGGTTTTGCTAGAGTCACCTATTGCATGTGTGAGAGTTTCACCCATCTGAACGATGTAGATTGTAGATGAAAATGGTGCTCTTAAGTGGCGTAGGCGTTCAAAACCGACTGTGGACGGCGGATACACGGGTACGAATTTTCGACCAGGTGCAAACACTCTTAGTTATGGAAAAGACAACTTACATTCTTTTTCTGCGTAGTTAACATACCCACAACATTGATAAGAGGAGCCCACAACATTGAAAAGAGGAAGAGAGTAAGTGAACAGCCATACATCGGTAGAAAGTCTCCCAGGTCAAAAGAAGTTTATCTTTTTTAGTCAGGCTTCAAATATTTTCAAATGTATGTCATGTTTACCCCATGTTTACCGAAAAAGTTGAAACTGATACTGTGTTAATAAAGGAATTCAAAGGAAATGTTTTTCCGTTTCAAAACCTTATCTTTTAAAAATCGAAGACCACACATATTAAATATCAACATAGTAAAGGTTAATGTATGACTGAAGTTCCACATCTAATGTGGCTACATGTAAATTACTGAAATTCTGAACCGGATGGCGTAGATTTATTTTCCACTTTTTTGAGGGAGCCGGGGGGAAGAGGGGGGGGGGACGAGGTGGACTAACGAAAACTCTGAAACTAGACAAAACCTGAGGTCCATAAATGGGTGGGGTTCCAGGGCCCACGTAAGGGAACCTGGCAGGGTCCAGGGGCAGCGTTCGAGCGGGGATCCAGGGACGAAATCAGAGAAACGTTTAAGGGCTTCAGGGCCTCAGAAACCCCGAGAAAACTGTTTTCGGACCGCGAAAATTTCAGAGGTAATGTTCTTGGGTTTTGATATAATTATACGTGTAGGGGAAGGCTGTTTGTAACTTTACACCTTGAAAATAATGCAAAAGTCTTTCATATGAATACCCAAAACGTAAGCTGTATTTCATACGCAGGTGCGTTTCTATCCCTTTGACGACCTATCATTAAAATATTATAACTCTGAACTGGTTTAGTACTAAACCTTGTTCTGGTGTTGAAGCCCAAGTGGTGGCGAGACTGAAAAGGATGCACGGATATCATTCGTGTATTTGGTATTTATGTTGTCAGGAAAGGAATGGTGAGTCTGAAGAAGCCCCCTTGAGAGTATTCTATAAGACAAGCCTCATGTCAAATTCCCAGTATTCGTCGTTGTTGATGTGGCAAAAGAGGGTGTGATACAAGAATCCCCCCACACCCACACCCTCCCCCTTAACCGGATTCGCACCTGTATGTGGTAGGATGGCTTAGTCCTATATTATCCTCAGCATCTAAATCAACTTGGAATTAAGCATAAATACCTTCAATCATGGAAAATAATTCTACAGAAATTAAAGCAGAGATTTATGAATTTCGTATGCAAATGAAGCCTCACCGCCATAGTTACGGAAGTCGTTTATAAGCAGGTATGTGATACATATTTTCGGCCTCCCGTACGCGGTCGGCTTGTGTAGGCTACGCAATAACATAAAATAGGATATTTACAGATGTGAGACTATATATCTAACAGAAATTAATCGTGTAAGGCTTCCCGATCTGCAACGGTGGGAATGTAAGTTTTCAAGGAACCTCATTTGATATTTGTGATAAACACTTTCTGATCATTTTAAGGTGAACGCTAAAAATTTACTTTCCCTTATACATGTAAGCATCTGTAGACTGTAACATTGGGTGTGGAAGGGAGGGGGAGGGGAATTACAGGCACCACCATGGACTACCATACTGGGAGGGTATTTCCCCCTCATCCCCTCATGATCACATATCTGAGCAAATGTCACTGGACTGTTTGATTTAGTCGTTTTTGATAACATGAAGTACCGAAGTTATCATTGCCAGTATACCAGACACTCACCGTAAGCCTCAACTACCACTGTTAACTCTTGTAATCAGTATACTGGTGCCTCATTTTTTAATGATCTGAATCCCGACCTAAAAATGTCACTAACCATACCAGACATCAATTAGACATTCCAAAAGGTTTTCAGCCTCACTGATTTTGTCCACTTAACGTCATTACGTAACATCATGTTACCCAGTCGTTACTGTCCGCCTCGCTGCATTCTGCGCTAACATTGCTTGTCTTAATATTCCACACATTTTCGTCTATCCCTTTGCAGTTATAACTTTGGACATGATATGACAAAGCGAAAAAAAAAAAAAAAATCAAATCTGCTACAGGTTAGACGGCGGGATTGTATGATGTTTCGTTGTGTATTGTATGCTCATACGTTATGCGTGTTATTCATAGACATGGTTCGTATTTGTAGCATGATTACCCACATTTCTGAATATATAATTATTACCAATATCGCACATATAGTACATGCAGCACACAGCTATAGTGGTCGAGCTGATCATATTTACAATGTAGGACTCACTATATACTCACTGCACTGAACCTAAATGGTGTTGTTATACCCACATCCCAGGTAAACAGGCAACCTATTTTACCTGCACAGGGGGCTATACAGTCAATAACAATAATTCAATATACTTTTTTTTCGAACAGCGGGAGGCTCGTGCGACCTCTTCAGTAGGTCATGTTAGAATCCGATATCAGATGAAAAACAAGAGACCTCCTCTAACCCTCCTTCAACTTTATCCAGTTGTGAAAAGAAAGCCCTGATTTGGTTTGTTAAGAAGATCCTACGTCTAAAAATTTCAAACTGCACCTATATTTTTTTTTTAGTTAATAGACACTGTTTCGAAGAGGCATCGTATTATAATTTAAACTACGCATGATTCGTTTACAGGTTTGAATCAGATCTCTTTTTTTCACAATGATGGGGTTAATTTAATATAATTCTTATGGGGGGGGGGGGGGAAGCATTAAATACTGGTGTTTGACGAACGTGAGTTCAAGGATACATAAATTGAGTTTCAGTGACGTCGGTTACATATGATACGAAAACGACTTTAACCCTATCGTCATCGTTGCTGTGTATTTTATATATCGTCGTAGGTTTTAAACAAACTCATGAGTTCATCACAGGTCATCATAGGTTTTGAACAAAATTACACATCTGGCCAATTCTGTGAGTCCACCAACGTTCGTATCTTTGTTTAGTGTTTGCTGTTTTTGTTTTTAAGTCACCTTGGAAGCTAGAGTTGGCGGCATGTCACCTGTTTTTGTAACGTACATCCCGGTTGGTATTACAGATGACACACTTCTGCTGTGGGGGCAATTAGTTTGCAAGAGGAAAGATACGGGCCTTAGTAGCCTTAACGAAAAATAAAAAAAAAAGAAGAGAACTTTTACAAAAGTGAGCTCACCACTTCGATCCACGGAGATGATGATCACGTGACGAAATTAAAAAAAGTGTTAATTAACCATCAATAGACATATTTTAACTTCTAATTTGATCGTGTTTCTCTAAATGCATGGAAGGAGGAGGGGGTGGGGGTGTGAAAAGGTTGTACCCAAAGTCTTGGTGTATTTGTGTGTGTGTGTGGGGGGGGGGGGGAGGCAGGGTGGGTTGTGGTGTCATTGCCAGACTTTCACCCGGGGAGAGTTCTTCACAGTTTCGTCTTCAGTATCGTGGATCTTACTCTCTTGCACTCATGAAAGGTCACTCACCCTCTATGACTTTGTCCAACTGGAGAAGTATCATAGTCCCCAGCGGGAATATTTATGTCAAGTCCCCTGGTTAGTTTCAAGCAGACCAAGAGGTCAAAGATGGAATGATATCCCAATAGTTACTATTTTTCAAAGTGCGAATGTTCTCAAAGGGGGGAACAGTCTTAAAATGCAAAGGAATAATAAAATTGATATATAAATACTTGAAACGGCTGTTTCCTGATTCCGGTGAACAGTTAATTATGTCGTTGTCATGGCTACCAAAAGTACGGCTGAATGCTTCGAAGGAAACGTTCTTCAATTCTTATTTCTGATAATGTCAGCTTTTTGTTCAAAATTTTCCGAACTGTTGGTGACCTCATTTGCAGCATTTTATCTGGGGAGTTTTCGCAAAACGACCGTTTTCACTGTGACTAAAATCCTGGTACCCTAACAGCGAATAATTTGAACATGTTTCTTTCTACACGCCATCGAAAGTTTATCACCCTTTAAAGGTTTTGTTAAATTGCATAAACAGAAGAAAAAATTGTCGGGTTTATTGTCAAGATATAAATGAAGCAGATGTTCAGGTGTCTTTCTCCTTCCCAACTCCAGCGTAGTAACGAAAGTGCGAAGATTCCAGTATTTCATGTAGGCCAAGTGTGCTTGCACTGGTTGGGTGCATGTGAATATAGTACAAATATGAAAAGAGTATGGCCGCGAATGTTCAAAAACCAGATTAAATCTTTAATTACTTACTCATTAATGTTCCTTTGTGTGTGACACATGGGGATTCTCTTAGCTTGACCGTTTGTCATTAAAACGTGAAAGAAATTTGACAGTTTTACAAAAGTTACTGCATTTCACGATACAATTCAATTGGGCCTTTTTAAAGTTGGGATACTGTTGTTATGTGTGTGTGTGTGTGGGGGGGGGGGGGTGGGGGGAGCTCTACCATAAAGCGGTTTCGAACTGCATGATGATTTATTTTAGACTTCTTGTCCCCATCTAGTTATTGTAGTGCGCCGCACTACACTCTTGTCATTATCGGTGCCGAATTCTTTTGTTTAGCCTTGTACTAGGTCTCATAACTCCTATATCCTGCTTAGTTCATACAAATATACATGCTCGACCGTTTATCTATAGCAGTAAGTGCGAGCTATGGCCGTCTCCAAACCAAAATCCGCTGAGGAGAAGCAAATGACGCAACTATGAGAACGATTTAAGGAGTTAAATTGATGACTGACGAGAGAGCCCTGCGGAGAAATTTCCAGAAAACGCCAAAAATGTGGTTCGGTCTTTTTCCAATGAGGTAATGAACCTGGAGTATCAATCGTTGTTTCCAAATTGGTGTGCAGTACGGCGCCATCGTGTTTAATATGGTGCCACAGAATCGTGCGCTGCTTCACTGCTTTTTAGTGGGTACAACATGACGTCCTTGTACAGAACCATGTACTGCTCTCATGTTCCATTTCAGGGGTGAATCAGAGAGCCAGTTGTGACAAATATACAGCAGTACTAGAGTATTCTCTATGGAACTCTAAGCAGTGCAGTATTGTACTATATATATATATAGTAACGATAAGCGTCAGCAGTTTTACAACGTTATGAGAGAGATCCAATAGAATTTTTGTTTCGTCCAGCGTGATATCAAAACACTGGATTGGAAAAGGGGGCAACAGGAAACGGTACTCCTCCCCTTCCCTCCCCCCAAAAGGTTCCTCCTATGAGGAGTAGATCCACGAAGACTGGGTTACTCCCGACAAAAAGGACTTGCCTACCACGCATTACAATTCTGTGTATTTGCCGGCAAATGCAGTTCTAGTTTCTTCATATGCCTCTGTAAAAAAATATTCATCCCAGCAGTCGGCTAAAAAGTTGCATATTAGCGTCTCGTAGTCACATAACCCACTCTAACAATTTCCCCAATACCTTCCCTCATCTGGACTTTGCGGGTAGGCTCGTTCTATCTCTATACTGCTATACAGCTGGTGAGCTAGGTGACCATATACTTTGTCGATAAGCTAAATTTCCCCAAAGGGTGAGAATGACGTCATAGGACACTTTCACTGACCTGTTCCGTCCGTTTGCCAGTGTTGCCTAGCACAAAGATGCAGGGGTCGCCTGTAGACAACTTGTCAAGGCTTGTATCCAAGGGTGGTGTTCAGGGGTTCATACACCCCAAAGCCCCAAAGCCAAGAACAAAACATGCTGGCATAAAATTATAAATCACTGTAACAGTGAGCTTTCAAAATAGTTTAATTTGATGTTTTCGCTTCCCATTCCTTTTTTTTTCATTTTCTTCTAAGCATTGTGTAGGGCGAACCCTTCACTTTTAAGTGATTAATGATGACTTGATGATGACTCGAATGATGACTTGATGATGACTCGAATGATGACTTGATGATGACTTGATGATTATGAACACCTGACAAAAGACTGTTCGAGTGAAATATGGCATTTTTTTTAAACTGATATTTGTGAACACAGGCTGACATATTAGTCAAAATAAGAAAAATGAAATTTGCAATTTGTATGAATCTGTTGCACTGGCATGCGGCTAGTCGAAATGTCGCAAATTGGTGGAAATAATTTCCTAACTTCGATTCAGAAAATTCTTTCTTTAATGTGAACGATCTTTCACCCTTTAACCTAATCACGGACTGCCCTCGTCAGTGCGTTAGAGGGTAATCATCTGTCTCTGTGGGTTGGTACCGATGAATGATGCCTCTCGACCACTTTCTCACCCTCAAAGACCACCAGCTGGGAATCTGAGTAGAAGCAGAGAGATTGCAGGGAGATGCCATCTCCTCGGTAGGAGAATGACAATCAGAAATCAAACAATGATCGGTTCTCCGGTAAGAAACGCGATTGCTTAAATTTGAACATTTCAGATTAAAATCTGCTGTAGATATTTATTGCATAGCATATCCCATAGACATTAAACAAACCCACCAAGGGAACACTAAATTTCCGGCCAAATTCTTGATTGTACCAGAAACAGGGCTAATACCAGAAACAGAGCTGTGGTCGGATGGTTAAGGAGTGCGCCGCCGCTAGAGCCTGAGATCAGGAGTTAGAATCCTGCCGTCGCTCGATGAGTCCCAAAAAGGACGAAACCGGTCGTGCCGTGGCTTTTTCTGGTGTCGTTCAATTATAAAGATATATATATACCCATACCCATATATATACATATATATATATATACATATATATATATATACATATATATATATATATATATATATATATATATATATATATATATATATATATATATATATATATATATATATATATATCCATGGTCGTGGTCGTGGTCGTCCGTGGAAGCGCTTCACGTTGTAGAAAAAGACTCAGTTTTCCTGAAACATTACACAAAACCTATAGGGTGTTTATGTTATCAGTACTTTACCGTATAATCATTGTGTGATATGATGTAGCCCTAAAGCCACATGTAACTCGTACGTCGTCAGTTCTTGACGTCGTGTCGACGTTTCACACACGTAGCCATGGTGACAGAGATTAAAGAATACAAACATGAAAATCTCAAGTTGTTGCTTACTTCAACTTCTGTTCACACTGCGTTCCCGTCTGCGTCAAGCAAATACTTCACCTTACTTACCAACTGACTGTTCCGATGACTGTTCCAGGTGTCGAAAAACAAGCTGGATTCACTGTAGTCGTTTCGTTTATTTGTCACGGTCATATCGCTTATCTCATATCCAGTTTTCTAAAACCCACGAAATGAAATGATGCATGGTTATGTATCGTCGACACACACACGAAGATGCTGTATTACAATACAGGCCTATACTTACACTTTTATCTTGTTAGGAAATAACCATTCAATTTCTCACATCGGTCAAACAAGTAGGTTCTACGTTTAGTGCCGTTTAAAGGTCCCAACGATTGATCAACGATATGGAACCCAAACCTAGCATATGTAACATGCTGTATTCCCTCACTCACTGATGACCACGACATGAAAGGAAAAGTTGATATCATGTTTTTCGTGTGTTTGATATCAGTATTAGAATTTGAGGGAAGTAAAATTAATGTGAGATGTATCACGCACATTTGAACATAAAAATAATATTCCTTCTGAGGTTTAACAGTATACTAATTAGCATCCGATTCGCATTTGGACACAACGAACTGAATCTTGTTCTATGACAATGTACAATATCGTGGTCTTGTTGTTCGTGGTGAGAACTGAAGTCTGCCCCCACGATATCAGGCAAAATGCGCCATAGACATAGGCAAGAAAAAGAAAAAGAAGAAAACAGAAAACGTGACGACACCGAACAGGTTTAGTTGGAATTATACACATCGAGATGGAAGGAAAACACGAGATGTCGTTGTTGTGGAACGTCCCGTTTGAGCCTGCGCATGCGTGTATGAAAGATAGGGCTTACATTGACCTCTGCATTCTGGTTTCCGTCGAACCCCGGGGAGGTTTCAGCTTCATAGTCGTGTAACTACAGTAGTTTCAACAAACATGATGTTCTACACTTGCTGAGTGTGTGTTTACTTGAAAGGATAACAAGCTTTCATACGAGTTCTACAGTATGAACCTGCCAACAGTAGAAAAGAGGTGTATGTCATCCGCGCATGCAAATTATGCTATAAAGCTAAAAAACGATGGGAATACTTCTTCCTATATAGTTCATTAACCAATACAAGCACTATGACTTAGCTGCGTCATCTGTATTTTACTGTTACTCTGTAATGAAACGAGTTTTCACACAAACAACTTAGGATTTGTATGGTAATAACCACATCACACGTCAAGGAGGGGTTTACATAACAGCCTTTCCTGGAAATTTCCCGCCTGAACGTAATATCAACATTGCATGCTGACGGAACATCCTTGCTCACCTTGCGTAAAGTACATAACATGAAAACACATGTTGGAGTAATGACAGAATTAATCATGAAAGGCGTCAGAAATAAGCACAACTTTCAACGAAATTCAACAACGAAATTCATCTGTGAACATTTTACAAGCAAATTCTTGACAATTTTTACAATTGCATCATGAATAAACAAAAGACAAATATGCAAATTTGTGACGTGAAGAGCGGGACTCATATGAAATGTTTCATGATTGCCTTTGGATACTTAACTTTTATTTCAAGGGCAATTAAAAATTTTGTGTTTTTACTTTGGCAGCATGTCCTGTCTTTTTTAAAAATGTTGATATCTCAAACCAATGTGAAACAATTATGAGACAAAAAAGATAAAGCGACTGACAATGTGCAAGTTCCATCATCGGTTTCGCATTTGCATCAAACTTTGAAAAGCCATATCTAAAGAAACGGTAATAGATACAAGCACAAATTCAGAAGGCTTATCATTCATGGTTTCCCTCTGTAACTTCTGGATAATTCCAGTTTTTCATATCAATACATGTCAATTGGTTTTTAAAGAAATCAGCACAGTCATAAAGTGCTCAAGTCATTTTAACTGCCTCATACAACGCATGAAAGGTTAGTGAACTTTAGTGAACTTTATTTTGATCGCCTTGCACTTGATTATGCAATGAAATGAGAAGACATGAAATAGCCTTTTGGCCTATCGAAAATATGTGAAACAAGCAAGCAGGCAGTCAGCAATTTTAAGCGATCTGCTGCTACTGTGTGGTAGGCTGCTTTCGCCCACCGTACACTGTAAAACTGAGCTCGTCAGGATAACTTAAAAAAATTGAGGTAACTTGCTGCAATAGGTCTTTCAAGTTATGTCAACTAACAGAATTTTAACCTATCTCAACTGAAGTTTGCCAAGTAACCTTATCACAGGTTCTTTTATTAACCTAACTCAGAAGTGCAAGTTATACTAACTAAACAATTTCAGTCCGGGTAACTGGAAAAAACTCAGCCACAACAACTCACCTAACAGAAGTTGATGGAGCTTATGAATGACCATTTGAGAGAACTTAAATAATTGAGTTGACATAACTCGAAAAAGTCATTGCAGCAAGTTACCTTGTTTTTTTTTAGTTATCCCAACTGTTTGGGATTGTAAACTAATCTAGCCCGCCCTCAATTTCCTGAGTTTGGAATGTCTTTGTTATAACGTCGAGCGGCCAGCGGCCTCATTGCTCATCTCATGAATACTCATTAAGTTTCGTGCTCCATCTATTTCATAGTTCTTTTTTTTTGGTTATAAAGTGTAATTTAATCCGTTGCGTAGACATGCCACGGCATCTTGACCAAATACGATCAAGATGACAACCATAGACCTTAAGAAGGCACATTTCCATTTTTTTTTGTTCGTACTTAAATAAGATGTATATTAAAGTTAGAGCCATTCCTTCGTTCGGCAACAAGAGCAGAGACCGATTGAAGAGAAAGGGGTGACGTTCGTACCCATCGCTACAAGAGCAAAATAGCCCAAATTTACCGTTTATCAACGGGTTTTGAAGTAAAGAGTTACGAAGTATAGTGTTAAAACTGTAAAGGAGCACGGTATGTTGACCTTTTTGTTACTTTAAACCCCGATCGTAATTGTATTTAAGGATATTAATTTTCCCCAAGACAGTCACATATTACTCATGTTCGTATCGTAAAGCACATAACAGTTAAGTCGACACACTTTACGAGACAATGTGTCCGAATTTGTGTGAGGTTATTTTTCTGTTTAAGCAATGTATTCATATTGATCTATTTCCAAATATTTAAGAACTTTATGTTAAGAAACAAGATACCTTGAAGTCATGTATTGTTGATTCAGATAAACCAAATTGTGGACATAATTATTGTTTAGCTAATCACCACGTGGAAAACCTATAGGGCCAACGTGGATTTAACTGTAAATGTGCACATTGCCGCTCGCGCTCATGTGAACGGTTGCCATAGTAACTGTGGTCGCCTTCCACGTAGAGGCTGTGCTCAGTGGAGTGTAGACAAGGTGCAATTGGTCACTGAATCCTTTGTTTTGGGATGTAAACATTCCACAGTCACGATGTAAGTGTAAAATAAGTGAAGTAAACTTTACTTTACCGACGAATTTATTTGGTTTAAATAGAGCGTGCGGACACAGTAACAGAAGTCGCACAGAGAGGGCTCATGCAGTTTTCGGTAAACCCCGGTCTCAGAGAGCGTTGAGTCACTTCGGGCTAAGAGCGGTCATATTCACGTGAGGATGCGTTTTATGTTGTATAGCGTCCACTTCAGTGTATTTACGTCGTTTCGATTTTTTTTCTTCGATTTACCCCACGATCGTTCTAGTGATAGTATGAAGTATGCAAGAACAAAGTTACAGTTAGAAATTACCTAATCCGTACAGAGATCCGATGTAAAATGAAGTGTGAATGCATGGTTCAACGATCGTTGAGTAATATAAGTTTCTTAAGTGCATAATAAATAACAAACAATGATAGTAGTATTTGTTGCACCAAAAACAAAGTAAATTCTTTGATCATCTTTCTGTTTATTTTACATTTAGTCACCAGACAGACAGACAGACAGTTAGACAGACATACTGTACAGATATACAGACATACAGACAGAAGTACAAGTAGACGGAAGTTGGAGTTAATAAAGAGAAAACTCAAGTAACGTGTTTCTGGTCTTCTACTGTGTCTGCGTCGTTTGAGTTGACCTATAGGACGCCCTCTATCACAGGTTGCTGCCTTGCGGGCCTGTCTAATCTACACCAACTGACCTTTTGAGTAAATCCAACTTAACAATTTTAAGTTAACATAATAAGCAAATGATTTTATTCTGAAATTAAATTTATTTTCAAACAATCAGAACTTTTTCAAACTGCAAAGCAATAATGTTCACATCAGTTAAATAAAAATATAGAAATAGATGGTCTTTGGTAGTTAAAAGTTTCTTAGAATGCTATTTCCTGCTTAAGCTGCTATGAAGAAGTCTCTTGAGATAGCAACTATCATGTGTCACAAGTGTTTAAGAAAACTTGTACTGAAGACTTAGGTTGCTCTGGAAATATACTAATATTACAAGGATGTCATTATTTGCCTTTTGCCTCAGGGCATTTGTGATTTCAGAACTTTATGTTATAATAATCACACATACTGTTGAATGTCACAATGTGCTTGTCAGTGACATTCTCTTCAGGTTTATGTACAGTACTTCTAAACAGGGTGGCAGGACAAGACATAAGATTTGGAGTGAAAACTACAGTATGTAACTGGTGATGAATTTTCAGTGAACTTTGCATGAATTATAATGTCTGCATACTTCACTTTTCAAACATATAGGATCGGACACCTCTTACATAGTTAAGCTGAATTTCATCATCAACACATTCCTTCACAATTTTTTCACATGGGCGACTCCCAATTCGTGGCAAGGTGCTGCAGGGATCATATTTTGGTGAGCCCTGCAATAAGCCTGATTTCAAACTTTTGGTGGAGGGGACAAAAAGGATGAAATTAACAGGATATTAAGAGCATAGATCAGCGAAGCAGTTTCATGTACTATATGTTCCTTTCTGACACTTTGTCAATGAGGCTATTAATCCCTGTGGTTTACCTTTAGATCACTCACAATGGCAAATACCAAAACAGAATATTTAACAGAACGTCCAACAAATGAAACAGAAATGCAAATATATAAATGAAACTGAACATTATCCATACTTGTGGCTAATACTGTGAAAATGATGGCATGGCATGGCAGGTGAAGTGACATAGTCATACGGTATTAAATTCGACCTTCTTCAAAAGAAACATGCTTCTCTCAATACCAACCCACCCACTTTTCAGATTTGACCATTTTTCTCCTTTATAGCCTAGCTTGACTACCAGTAGGTCTCTTACAAATGTAAGTGTTCAGGTATAGACCTTGCTAGCAAGGAATTGAAAGCTTGCAATTTTTTTTTAAAGAGAAGCAAGTTTCCTTTGTAAGGTGAGAATGCCCCTGATGGAAAACTGACAACTTTGTTTAGAATCGTAAATAAGTGAAAAGCACAGTCTGATATCAACCCTGTTTGAAATGATGACATAAATATAACTTTTAAACTACAGAAACTTCAAACAAAACAATCTTTTAAAACTAGCTTTAGAACAAACTTGTCCATGGAAGTAACACATTTTAGGCAAACAGTTTGTTCTTAAAACTGAGAACTTTAGGGGTTAGTTTGTTGCCATCTAAGTTCAAGAACACCTTTTGAATCAGTTCCATGGTCTTTCCCTGACCTCTTTCGTACTCTAGGTGGAGGCAGTAATGAACACCAAAATATAACATAAGGGCAGTAGGAAAATCTGGGATATCCTGCTGAACAATGTTACCATCAATTATAATGTAAATATTCATGGGGTCCTCAACACCACCTACAACAGCAATCTGCTGCTTTTCACCACTTGCCACAAAATCTTCGAAGTCTGAACTCTGCCAGACCAAAAAAAAAAGGCTGTGTTATCAAAAAGTTACTAACTCTATGCATTTTGCGGAAGCAAGTAAGCAGCAGGGTAGGTAAGAACAACAGAAAATTGTACAATTGAGATAGTAAGTATACCCAATATCAAAATATTTACCAGTAAAACTGGTGCAGCAGCTCATACTAAATGTTTCTGCAGAACCAATTTGCTAATTCCAATACTCTTCAATGAGTTTCCTTGAAACCACATAACACATCCCCAACACTCACTATCCTGTAGATACAGCTCCCCATAGTATTTCTCTGGGATATGTTTTAATTTATTGCAGATGACATTTACCAGCACAAAGACTGCCTGTCCTATAATAATATGAAGGATTGAGGAAACTATCACTATTTTTAGAAACAAAAGAATTTTGAAAGTTTCAAACATACGACCCTAACTATAAACTCAAAATTGTGCTGTTTCTTATTCAACGGTCGTCCCATGGAAAATTTTAAGCAGGCATGAAGTAAAACTTATGGAAGACTTGTAGATGTCATAAGAGACGTAATTGAGTGTCAGGTACCTTGACTTGCTGGTTGGTTGGGAAGTTACCTTTGCATACTTTGCCGTATTATGCTTAGGTTTTGAATTGTAATAAACCTACAGAATTCCATAAAGAATGACAACATAGTGAACAGCTTAAAAGTGCCAAAAGAATGAAGAACTTTCTGTGTAGAAATGTATTTAAAAATTTACGTTGCCGCATTCAGCGTACAATAGCACTAGCCTAGTTTGGGAGAATTTGTGTTTAATCCTAAATAAACCAGAGAATAGGCAAACTCACATTGTCAAATAGGCATTGCATATATTTTGGGCAATGATGGTCAGCCCTGGCACACCATGACCTGATAAGCACAAAGGGATTCTCAAACCATGTCTCACTACATGATTGCTGGGTTCTGTGTTCACACTATATACTAATAACTGTGCCTACCTGGACTTTATGCGATGCATACATTGTTTCATCCCTACAGACATTTAAGTTCTACTGTTGCACAGAAAAAATGTTCAATGGAATCCATAGCAGTTACATATACTCAAACTCAAATGGGTTTGTTTGGGGTGCCTTTGTCAGGTTATACACAATTTCAGAAAATTTTAGGTCAGAAAGTCTGACTTTGCCAAACAGTGCTTCCTGTTATTTGACCCATAATCCAGCCCATGCAGTTGCTGACAGTGCGCTAAGCACATTCATGCAGGGGGTCAATCCAGAATCCTCCACAGAACATTCATGCTCATCAAAACATGTTTTAGCAGAAGTGGATGGGCTGTACTGAATAAGGATATGAAGCCCAAAGGATATGATCAACAGTCTACCGGTTAAGAGATGATTAGCCACATTAAACACCTCTAAGGGAGAAATAGTACGGATAACTCAACATGCACTGTCACTCTCTACATCTCGGAGGAATTTGGTCTGCCTTCAATGTAGCTACAGTAAGGTAAATTTGCTAATATCTGAAGTGGTCATGAAATTGCCATATGATGAATGGGATGGTCATCACTGTGAAAAGGTTGTGAGATCAGTATCTTCATGGCAGCATCTTGATGCAAATGTTAAGAAGTTCTCACCTCAACATGTTGATAGTACATCTGTTCTTTGAATAAAAGTGGAAGACACTTCAGAACCGCAGTCCTCTTTGCGGTGGCATCCTGTAAAGCATTGAAAGAGAACTTAATGAACTCTCTTTAAAACAGTGTCAGTACTGGGGAACTTCTGCTGGGTAGGTCGTGAGGATGACTCCTCTCCTAATTTTTCCCTTACAGAAAAACAATGTTGGTACCACCACTGATTGACTGAAGAGATTTGGAAACTTACAAATCTTACAGTACATGTAAACCTTGTCTTGTTACTTTTATGGCAAGTATCTCATACTTACTGCATCTCTTTGGAATGTCTTTGAAAAATACACTGTAGTTAATTTAAAATATCCCAATTTCTTAGCAATTAATGTCTGTGAGCTATGTCCATTGGAATGACCACAGGGGTTTACAAACCCAATTTTAGTAAGTACTGAAAGTAAACCCAACCCCCGTACCAATTATTGGCTATTAATGAATCACATCACCAAACATTAAATCTCAAAACAGGACACAAGTCAATGATCACTTCCTGAAAATCCTCTGCTGCTCTCTGGAATAAGTACAGTGTAGGTACCTAAACCTGTATCAATATAAAATGACGAGCATTTGAGCGAGTAACTTTCATCTTACCCTGAAAACTGCTACAAAGTTCACAGCCTGAAGATGAGGTTTGTCATGTTTCTTCCAAATTTAGCAATGCAACAACCTAAAGAGATCCTTTTTTCCTAGTTAATTAATGGGTTAATGAAGAGATTTTGTTATCTTACCTTATCTTCCCATGAATTCAACTCTTTCTGAATCAGTTGGGAATGCAATCCCTGTCTAGTCCTCAGAATGTTCAGCATGCCGTCTAACTGACCATCCAGAAAAGCAAAGAAGGTCTGGTGCAGATTTAAATTAGCCAATCTCCCAAATTCTGCATTCAGCTGCAAATAGTTGAAAAAGTCAATTACATCTTTCACATGGTATATGATTTATAAGCACAACTAAAATACATGTAAATCAGTTTTATATCATTATCTCCTAGACTGACCCCAGCTTGGTTGTTGCCTACAGTGTTTGAATTTTTAGGACTTTGTTGAGCAAAAACCTTTTATTGACCATATACCCTTCACACAGCTTAACAATGAGTCTGCTGGAATTTGCAAACTACTGTATAGTAAGGATCTAGCATTTCAGGCCAGTCCATTAACTGACATTCCCTTTTGAGTAACAGTTCTGAATTTGGTTATATTGCCACTAAAAACAATCTCTTGGAAGAAGCTTACTTTCAAGTAATATTTAAAGAGAGAATAAAAATTTACAGTAAAAAGTTTGGAAAAACATTTAAAATAATTTACTTGGTGGGTCAAATTGTAATATGATTTTTAAGAAGTTGTGCTTTGGGTTACCTTCAAGTTCAGGTAAAGTACTACATTGCACTGACCATGTAGACCTACATGTAAGGATGCTCTGCATGTAACACTATAGTAGGTACATGTAGAAAATCTGCTAATTCAAATATGGCTTATTATGCGATAGTCCTGCAAAGAGAAGGGTTATTAAATACTGAATAGCTGCAGATTATGATTCAAATATCTACCAGACACTCCAGCAATGGTCAAAAATGCTAGTTTTCAGTTTACTTGACTTACAGTAGAATAAGGAAACAAAAGATGTGCCATGCACAGGGTGATTCTGGAATCGCAAATCTTTCCTAAACACATGACTACAAGATTTTGCCATAAAAGCATGGAACTGAGAATCTATTCAGTACAGGAATGCCATGACATATGATGCTAGTGTCTACCATGTACCACAATCCCAGCCCTTACAACTTTTGTGAAATTTTGTTCACAAGCTTCCATGACACACAGGCCTGCATTTACACATACAAACACAATCATCAACACACATACACAAACTCACCGAAGAGATATCCCTGTGTAACTCCTGAGTTCTATGTTCAGAAGAGACTTACAGTTAAGTACAAAGGTAGCAACAGGTTACAATTTCTGTAAGTAACTGTACGTACCTCACTGGGGATAAACAAGCCTGGCCATCTTACTAGGGTTTTTTTCATAGCTGGGCAATGTAGAACTAGTTCCCTTCTGCGGTGAGCAAATGTCCTTGCCATCAGGGAGTGTATCTCTTTCATATCTTTTTTTTTTTCTTCTGGACTTCTGTAATGATATTCTTTCGAAAACTTCCATACTAGCCTCATCTTCACCTTTTGGAAGGTCTGGAAGATAATTCAGTTCTGCTCTTTTGGGTTTCTTTATTTTGGACGGTGTCTCATCATTTGGCATTCGTTTCCTTGAGTTGACTTTCATTTCAAAAGAACCTAAAACTCTCATCTTGGACCTCTTGTTGCCCATTTTATATTTTAAGCTATTCACCAATCCCTCATAGCCTGATGGAGACCCTTTTCACGGAGACAAGGAAACTTCAAAATGACACTTTCTGCCACTTCTATGTATTCCAAATGTGAAGGATATGCCCTATACTCCCAAACCTGATTGGCTAATGCATCAAGAAGCTGACCTTTGAGATCTTTACTCAGGACAAGCTGAACGTTTTCAGTTTTGTATCTGTCATTTCCTGTCTCTAAAGCTATCTCTAATTCTGGTCCAACTTTGGGTACCTCAAAGACATTTGGCCATGTTCCTTGTCTCAACTTTGCTTCCAGTGACTCCATATCATCCGAGGAACTCACACTAACGGTATCATGGGATGAATTGCTTTCTGAAGGGCCTGAGGAAATACTCGAAAGGTTACTGATATGACTGTCCCATGTTTGCAATGGTGGTAGGGAATAAACCAACTTAAGAGATTTACTGTTCTCAGGAAGATCATTGATGTTGCTCAAATTCACAAGCTCTCCACCGAAATCTGGATCGCAGAACTGTATTGTAAAGTCACTTTCCAGAGCAAATTCTTTCTTTACAGTGTCTATCAAACCGTCAACAGAAGTTGGTTTTGTTTGTACAGACAGTTTTCGTATATCTGACTCGGAAACAATAACTCTCATTTTGTATGGCGCCATATCTCTGGATAACCTGGGGGAAATAGTCCATAATACTGCAATGAGCAACTGCATATAAAATAAATTTTTAAGCAGTTAAGCAAAATTTGATCAAATGAGCCACTCATAATGAACATGCCAGATTTGCTACAGCTAAGCAAGGAATTCATGGAAAATTTTACAGGGAAAAATGAAAACACTGCCAGGGTTTTCTAAAGTCACAAGTACCGTTCATACAGTAAGAAGATACACTGGCTCTATCATCAAATTATTCACATTTCATCAGCACAAAATGTTTCATTACAATTGTTTTCAATCCATTCACCATGTATGAAGACAATGGATAATAGCTACTCAATTCTGATGGTTGGACAAGTTTGTACTCATCTGTTTCAGTGACCCTGTATGCTCCAAAATGGTTAACATAAACAGCACTGTACAACCGTACCAAAAACCTGACCACAGTCTGTAGAAATATGTTTTGAATTTCTCCAAACTGGGATTCACGGCTCCCATGGTGGAGTAAGAGAAACATGTCTTTTGAGTATTTTGTTCCATCTAATGTGATGCTGTCGGTGACCATAATTGATGAGAAAGACACAGTATCATCCAGAAGTATGCTTTACACTTTTTCAGACAAAACGGAAAGTTGCATTTGAAATAGTTATTTCTCAATTTCTGAAAGAATCCCTCTTGGTGATTGTACAGAGCGAAAACAGTTGCTATGCAGGTGAAGACCAGCGCTCAGTCACTTGACAATTCATGTGTAAGGAGCGTTGTGATTGCTCAATGGTTAAACGAGCAAACTAGCCAACTTGGACTTGTTGGAGTGCATTTTAACAAACACAGGATGATCAAGTTTATAGAATGATCGACAGTCTCAACCGTCTCAAAAGTGACGACATATTTGAGTGGAAGAGGAGTACAATATGGCAAATTATTGCCTTCTTGCTATCTGAAGTATTGGCCAACCACAACACTTCTTGCACATGAATTGGGAAGTGACTAAGTGCTGGTTTTCACGTGCGCAGCCAATGTTTGCTATGTACCTCATGCTCGTTGCATTGCATGGATTGTAGGGTATTAATAGCCAGCCACACATACTGCCCAGACCGCTTTCCTTTCTAAGGACAAATTCATACTAATAACTCTGTTTAAGCTTAAGAGTGGTTTTATGAATACGTTGGAGATCGCAGGTGCGTAAAGAGTGCTAATACTTTACATCAAACAACGTGATATCGAGGGTTTGTGGGCGTAAGGATGTAAAATAGGCCAAGTTTTAAGTACGGTTAGAATGAGTGTCCTAACTTGTAGATATATTATACACTGTTAAAATGTTAATTGTAAAATGTAAATTTACAGAAAATAAAATGAAGAAATCCAAAAAAAAAATACAGAAATGTTCTGGTTATTAGTTTCCAGGCAATTTCTGTAATTCTTATTTATCTCTTTGTTTTAATTTCTGTAAATTTACAGACCTTTTTTACAGTGTATATAGGGCATAGTCTAGGCTAGTACTACGTGGCGGTCGCCTGTGATTGTTCGTTACATGGCAAAGTATAGTTCAGCCTATGGAGTATGGGCCACTTGATATCATCATTAAAACATATACTGTATACTTGTTCCTTCCCTTCAAGTTTTATGCCAGCCAATCCATTTTTAGCCATTTGGTCAGCCAGCTTTATTAGTAAGTATGGCAGGAGTATTTCTACATAGGCTATACGTATTTTTAGTTCGGAACCGTTACACCGTATCATTTCATATCTCTCAGTGGGCCTAGTGTTATGTGTATCATTAGTCAGTGGCATCATTATTCCATACATAACACACACAAAGCGGTGCGCATTCACTACGTACGGGATGGCGTAAGGTTTTACTCAGATTTTGCGATCATTCTTTTCGCAATTTACCTCGAACTTTGTTAGTTAAGCTAGAAGAAATAAGGATTGTTTTTCGACTTTACGCCCACCTTGTTTGAACGTCTGGATGGCTTTTCAAAATCGTTGATACTCATCGATTCATTCGATTTGACTGCCAGGACTTGGTCGTCACTTACGCGCGAATGTGCGCGCACGTCCTGTGTGACCTTTGTTCTCTATTGCAGTTAACCTGCCCTTCCCAGTCGTTTGCATTTGTTGATTTTACATTAACCTCTGGCGCGCGAGTTACGTTGACATGAAAAGTTCAGTTCTTTGTACTTTTGATGCATCTACTTGCTTATTTCGAGTGAAATCAACAGTTCTTTAGTTTTTAAGTAAGAACAACACATTCTGACCGAGTAGCAGTTACTAATCACTGTAGTTGGGTTTTACAGTGTATGACGTCAGTTTTGGTAAAAGTTGCAGCACTGAATATGCAGGGTGGCAATGATAATAAAACCCTTTCTGTTCTTTTCCACACGGCAGTCACTTTGGTCTGGAAATACAACGATTCTTCTTCCGATAGCCACTTGTTGGAACTGTCACCCAGTTGACTGGCCGACACTTAAATTTGATGCAAAATGTTAGTTTTGTAAAGTACTCAGATTAACTTAATTAAATCCAGAAGGGAATCATAATCACTAGAAAGCATCATTTGTTTACCAGTCCACCGGAATCTACAAGTCTCAAAATATATATTATCATAGGGTTGGGATGGACCTATCTTTGAACTCATTCGAGCACGAGCTACCCCCCCCCCCCCCATCTAGGGAGCCAACTGTATATTGGTTGCGACAACTGGTTATTTGACGCCATTTTGCCTCTTACTGCACGAACGTATCGATCCTTTGTGAGACAAGATAAACAGCAAAATCGTAGTTGTTCATGGCTGTTTTCACTGGATAAGTTAAGATCCCGTATCACCATTTGAATAACATACCTGCATGTGTACCTACAATGTCCGACCAGTTTGAGGAAAAAACGGCGTATGACATCGCAGTTGTCGTAACCCTCTCCACATAGGACCCCAACGCCGAGGACTGTGAGACTTCCTTACAACTGTATTCATCCAGAGGGGCATATTTCGAGCATTGAAAATTACGTGGGCGTAATCATTGATCGCTGTCTGCGTGCTGTTGGCTAAAGTTGAACTTGGAGCAACGTGGAAGATCTTGTAATGTTCTTCCCCCTCAATTTGACTCAGCTGTCATGATCGTAGGTCTGCGAATTATTCTTTTTTGACGAAAGTCAGATCTTTTCATTTATCTCGTTTGGTATGATTTATCGTCTCCATAAAACTTCACAAAATAAAATCCATTAAATTTACAGCGACTTGAATTCAGTGTTTAAAGGAAAGCAATTCTACGATCTTAAACTATTGGCCACACAAGTGTTTAGGAAGCCTGTTGCTTTTACATTACAACTTTGCTGCAATTTAAGATCCAAATATGCAATTTTTTACAAGGGTAAATGGGAGAACCTTAGGTTACTCTTGGAAGGAAAACAAAGCTTATTGTGACAGTTTCTGTGATTGAACATCCATGCTGCGAGCTTCATTGATTTCAATGTGAAACTTGAGGCCTCATGACTGCACTGGAATGAAGAAACTTTCGCAGAACTGGTCATTAACAGCTGTAACATGTCTACGCAGTACAGAGGCACATTATGTCATTGCCGTAGAACGTTAATACCATTCGCTTGGTCCTATATGTGGCGGCCAACTCACACTAGCCTGTACAGCACCGCCATCATATTTACTGCATTGTGATGAGAAATTTTCCCGAAAAAAGTGAGACATAAACAAAATTCGATACCAATTGAAGGAAAATGAGGAAAAAATAGATGCATATTTTAGGAATCTAATATTTTCATAGGTTCAAACGAGTATTACATGAAGTTCAAGTGTATGAAACACAAGCAAGGAAAAACGAAACAACAAACAAATAAACATAAATGGAAGTCATTTGGCGTCTCGTGGTTTCCATTTGCTATCAAATGGACAAGGCAACGTTGAAATTATTTGAAAGTGTTTACCTTCACCCCGAAGACTGCCCTCTCGTAGTCTTCCGCTCTAACTTTTTAACTCACGGGACTCCCATATTTGTCCACAAACTACTTTTCACCATTTCCGTTGTATCACTTCGGCAGTGTCAGCTACTTTGTTAAGTCGCCGAAAAAAAAAAAAAAAAAAAACATACACTGGCAGATTGCAGTGTTGTGCTGAAAACGTACATCATAATTCACAATCCCGTCACATTTAAAATCTCACGGGCTGACGAATTATTCGAATGTCGGCTTGAAACGTCCGCATAAATTTGAAGAAAAATGCCCTGTGATGAATTTGCTTTCAGGTTATATTGCAGGTCAGTTTTGTGACTTCACACAGTACTGGAATTTAAAATTCCAATGACTTTACCATATGCGAGGAATTGTGTATATACACAAGATAGGGATCATACACATCCCTCTACTATTGCAATAGCTGCAAGGTTCACCCTACTGGCAACTGTTCAATGTGCTGACAGACGAAAATTCTGACACCACTAAAACACACGTAGAAAGATACTGGAAACTTACAAGTGTGATAAATGCGACTTGTAACCGTTTTTGTGCTCAATGGGGAATTATGTCGCTAGGCTATTCAATTGCTGTTGTACTGACACTGTTGGAATGTGGTAGGCCTATCAGGAAGAGCAGAATTTAATTTAATCATGTCATCAACTTAACTGACAGACGTCCAACGACTACTACAATACTTCGTCTTCGCTTAGCATTGAGTTCTATATCTGATTAATGTGAGTATTAACTATGAGCTGAAAATGTGATGTAAATAAGAAACCCAAACGACGAACTGACGAGTCCACCCAGACTGTAGGGTTTTGCAGACGACACTTCTGCTCTATATAATAAAGTTAATGACTTGCTTTGCTCACCTTATTTGTTTTTACCGGTCTAGCATATGCGACTAGTGGCTCAAACGTGAAAAAGAAAAAGTCCATGAATTAAAATCGGGATGCGGTAATAGATTCGGTAACCTTTGAGCCAATGTGACCGAGAAAAGACCTGTGATTTATGCGACGAAGATGTACATTCAATGTTGGAAATCTTGATGACACGTTACAAATTGATTGATTTAAGGCTTTGAAGTACTGGATGAACTAAGACGTTTTCTTAGCTTGTAATAGTCTACCACCTTCCGATAAACGGTGGATCGACAGACTGTTTTTTTTAAAACTATGTTGAGTACATACTTAAAGGGAAATAGGGCGTTTAGAATACCCCAACATGACATACTAAAGAAAATAGCGGTAACCATTGTTAAACCATTCAGTGTCATCAATAAACATCTACCAAAACTTCATTTCCTCAAAACATTATGCATGTGATGAGTGACGGAAGATGCATCATTTCAATTTTGAAATGTTTGGGTGAACAAATTAGTGTTGAGCCACAAATAACTGAATTTCTGTCTGTGAGGAGCTTATTTCTTGAAGAGAAGGCTACTGTGCTTCCTTATTTTGAATAATCTATCATTCTGCATCCACAAACATTGGTTTCAAAAATATGGATGTCTTCTCTAAAAGAAACGTCCTATTTCCCTTTAAAAAGACTATTAATTTTATTTATGAAGCAAATGGCATTTTACCCGTAAAAGTGTAGTTCAAGTATGTGTGTGCATACTTGAAATATTAAACTGCAAAGGCTGCTTCAGTGAAACATAATGTTGATTTTTGACGGAAGAGTCAATTTGTAATATGTGACATATTTTGACCACCCCCCTCCTTAAAAGAGAAATTTTGGATGAGAGAAGCAGAAAAATTCATCCGTAAGTGCCAATTGCAGTCAATAGAGTGGAACAGTATCATGGTGTTCGATAAATTTTACATTCTTAACACTATGGTTATAAAAGTTAATCAACACCGTTCACGTATGTCAAATTAGACATATTGCTTAATAATTACTAAACCTAAAGGAGAAATCAAGGTTTATTTTCACAATTTATTTCACTACAATTCCTGGTGAAGAACTCCGAAAGTATTATAATATTCAATACTGTCGCCTTTTCAAGGTATGAGGAGGTGGGGCTTCCTATTTCATACGTAGCGTACGTGTGCCGTTTGTATCAGCCACTATCACTAAACTCTTGTTTACTTAGCATTGCGCAATGCACGAACAGCACGAGAACCGTAAACATTCGATTATGTTTATTCATATAACGTCATCTCAGTCTTACGCTGTGATTGGTCATCGTATAGAGGAGGCTGTCTTGTCTTGTACGTGAACGTTTATTTTTTGTACCCGACAAATATTAAGAGTTCTCAGTCAACAGTAATTAACGCAATAATTACCATTTTTTCTACCTTCAAACACCTCCCCAACGTCTCTATATTTCGTTGAACAATCAGTTCAGAAAGAATGATCACCTAAAGGTGAATTTTCCCAGTCAAACCCTGACTTCCGCTTTAATGTTTGAAATTCAGCAATAATGGTCGCTGTGGTAAGTTTTGACTAATATGTGACAAATGTTTCACCAATATGTTATTCGATATAGGCTGATCAGTGTTGGTTAACTTCTGAACTAACGTCCTAACAGTATACGATGTAACACTAACGTTGATATACAGCTAATAGGTGTTAAGCCACGCCTATATTATCAATTACTGTAAAGTAGGTAAATTGCAGGAAGAGAGCTAAACCAAGTAGGCCACCGCTAGTACATGGTACACTTACAAGGTCCGGAATTCATGTAAAGCTGTAATATGAGTTGTACTGATAATCGCCTGCAGTGATCTACCTTCTTCTTTCGTCAGTGTTTCAGGGAAGAGAAAGTAGAGAGAAATCACCTACTCACTCATCTTCCAGATATCTGAATATTGAAAATTGTCTCAACGTCTTTTTGTTGGCCCTACAAAATTCAGACACTCCAAGAAAGCGTAGCAGTCAATCACCGTTACTTGTAATCAAACAGACCAATTGTGAATGGTTACGAAAGTATGAATCTATGCAAAAATAAGTCTTAAACAATGTTATTTTGTGGTGGTTATGACATATTCCACAGAATTTGATTTTGACTGACAAATTTTCAACTCATATTCCAGCTTCAACATGACTTGAGACACAGTGGTTTGCAAAAGCTTAAGATATCTTTTTTTAGTTTGACCGGACATTTCCTTACCGGTAACCGACATAGAACACAACGTAGAACATTCTTTCGGAAGATCTGAATGTAAACTGAGATTTTAGTGAACTAAGATTTTTTTACAAACATGATTTACGTTTCTTTAGTTTACTCTCCGAATCATTGTACGATTTATTGCTATGGCGTATTTGAGGAAAAGTGCATAACAAATTACTTTGAATTGAAATGAATTTAAAATGACTTTACCGCCTTCCTCACCCATCTAATAAGTTCTTCGGGTATTTCTGGGTCTCCTTGATGGAAAGCTGACAAGTACATAACGGTGCTTGAAAACACAAGCTTTGACAGATTTGACGGTATCTATTAAGTTCCATAGCGGATGAGAAAATACACCCCCCCAAAAAAAGAGAAAAAAAATCGATACGAAACAAAAGGACCAAACGTTATTTGGCAACTATCGCTGCAAGAAACAAAGTAAAAAAAGTGGGTTTTGGAGTGTATTTTATATGCAAATAATGACAATTCATTGGGAAGGACATTGCTCCTCTGAAAACGGAAAACTAGGGCGTTTGTTTTACAGAAAAAATCATAATATTATAATCAATATTTGTAGACACAAAATGATAGATGATTCAAAATAAAGCAGGGAAATGTCCTTATTTTCAATAAATACGTTTCTCACAGACAGAAATTTAGTTGTTCGTTGCTCAAGATTAATTTGTTCCCTTAAACTTTCAAAAATTCAAATGATGCATCTCCCGTCACCCATATTGTGCATGATGTTTTGAGGAGATGAAACTTTTGTAGATTTTTGTTGATGAGACTGAACGCTTTAACAATGTTTAAAGCTATTTTATTCATTCGTGATATTGGAGCATTCCCTGTTTCCCTTTAAACTTCATTTCGGAATTACGGACAAACATATCAGATGGACATTGTGTCACTGAAAAAAGAAACATCAAACGGGGGCTTGTGAAATGTACTGACAAATAATTTTGGTTTCAGAGGCGGTGTACGACGTCATGGCATATGTCATCTTAGACTATGGGATAATGACCAAAATTTATTCCTTGGCAAGTCTCCAAATGGGATTGCGCAAAACAAGTCTAGAAATACGTCTTGAATCATTTATTGTGATGAATGGATGATTCTTAGCTGTAAAAGTAGCCCATTAGTGAAATCAGTTTCGAAACTTGTTTTTAAATGAAAGAAGGGACGTTTATGGTATACTTAAAACGTAGAGTGAATATCCAATTATTGAGCCACACCGAGGTCACATGACAAGTTTTCTAACTTGAGAATAACCAACTCTTTCTCAGGGTTTACGGTTCATCGTCTTTTTTTTTCGTAAGGTAAAGCTATGAATGCTTTATCTGTTCTTGCTGATGTTACACAAACAATACAATCCGTAAACAATACAACAAAGGAACAGTACAGTACCTGAAAAGAAATACTAATTAAAGTTTTCAATTAAAACACTACTACTATTTTAGGTTAAAATGTTAAACCTGTCATCCTCAGAGTACATTTTGACCAGGTTTTCTCGCTGTTAGTCAGTCCATGAAGATGGTGTAAACAAAACATTTATACTAACATATAAACAAACAATGTTTTCACATAGCACTACGAGTTATCAGACGTTAGGGTGCCCACCAGTCAAATGTGGTATTTGCCATTTTGGCGTGTCCTAGCGTTTGGTCTAACAAGGAACGATCAAGACACTCACGAAAACACTGTGCTCTACACCATAGGAAATTACATAGCACTTTATACCGTCTTATTTGTTACATAAATACTTTCCTTTGTTTCAGTTACTTTATATACCAAAACAAAAACATCTACGGTATCATATAACGACACATGAGCTTCAAAGTTGACAAAGAAAACAAAGTTTATAAAAAAATGTGAAATATAACCACGGTTAAGGGCCTACAGCTGGCAATATGGAACTTGTATGCAGGTAAGGATAAAATTCACCAAAATATGCGCAGCGTTTTATGACGGTTCGTATTAAAGTCAAGGAAGACAAAATAACGAAGTGCACACAGAAATCAACCTTAAAGGAAGATAGGGAGTAGAAAAATAAATCTTTTACAACTTTTTGCACTTTCTCCAAATCAAGCAGGAAGCATACCTGTGTAACAGATTTGTCTTAAAAAATGTCGCGGTGACTGTCAATTACATAATGATGGCCACACCCGTCGTATATATGCATGGTATTCGAAAATACATGTAACGACAATGGTTTGAAATGGCTCAAGTAAGTCAGAAGACATGTTACTTGCCAGAAATTCCCCTTTAAAGACTATGGAGCGGCAGATAGACTCCTGCAAAGTTTGGTTGACATATGGTAAGTTTTAAAGTTGTTGTAAAACTTCCCTCCTGTTGGTCCCATATTAACCCTTGAAACATAAGGCCTACATAATTAGAATTTACAAGGGAGGCTGAATTGCAAGAAGCAATTAAGGGAGAAAAATGATACGAAGAAGGCGAATAAACTTGGAGGTAAAACATACTTATAGAAGAAAACGTTTCCCACGTGAATGGTAAGGACGAGGAGATCTGAAAAGTTTAATGAATGCTACTTTGGTCGTGTTTGATATTTCATGCCACCTTCATTTTCAATTTACTCTTTGATGGAGCGGTACCCGGGACTTTATCGAAGAATTAAATAAACATTTTTTTTATGGAAGGAAAATTTATTCGCCAAAAAAAATATTCAATTGTAAATATTCAATATTCAAATGTTCAATCCTTTCATACCGTAACTGATGAGGTCTTTTTCTTACATATTTGTTTTGTCTTTAAGTTGAATTAACACTCAAGGTTAATTCGTTTAAATACTTGGATTGTTATGGAAAACACGTCATAACAAATGTTTATTTGGTTTCATCTATGAAAACCGCCAGGGATGGGTGGGGGGATCCACAATTCTCGTTTGGGGGTGGGAAGATTCACGCATAGTATGAAAGGGAATTCAATTTAAAGGATTTACATAACAATATCGTGATCTCAATATTGTGTGCGAGTTTCTGTAATGAAAGCATGAAGAGCCTTAGTGACGCTGTCTGTCCATAATATTACGTACACATTGTCTTGATCTTTTTTATTAAGTAGGTGCACCCACGTCTCCCCTTTATTCATCTATTGGCATGTGTAGTACAAAGTAATAGAGGGGATATGTGTAATTTTTCTCCTTCTAATCTGAAGATATTGACTGATGTAAAAGCTATCTAGGGTGAGGGGGGGGGGGGGAGGGGAGTGAGTATAGGCTAGGAGGAGTAACGAGGCAGCATTGTATCACAAAGAAACACCTCCACTGGAATTGTCCAAACGGAAATGTGTGTTGATCGCCAGTGAGCCATATACCCTTTATCATAACGACTGCAAATCATTATATATGTACATAACATGCATACACCAATGACATACGGTGGGAAAGGAAATGTTCGAACTTTTGGTGCACAAATGTAAGCATAACACTGATAAAGGCTTGAAAAAAAAAAGATAGAGGATGGAGGGTGGGAGTTCGATAATATTCTTAGTTCCACATAAGCCTACAATATTATAGGACTGAGGGGTGTTGTCCTGGCCATAACCTGTCGACAGACGTATCCTTTACAGGTGTCTATGTAAAATTCAGCATTGAGTCGACCAAAGCATAAATGAATAGCCGTTTCTCATTTTGTTTTTGTTATGCACGATATTCTCAAGAAAAGCAGTAAAACTCTGAAAATGTTATTTTTCTTTCTGTTTGGTCTTGGAAGTCAATCAGGTCTCACCTTTGTGTCCCCACCTATAGGGATAACGACCAGCTCTTTACCTTTCAACGTCGTCTTGTCATAAGTATGGAATTCTGCAACTATTTTTCACCTTGCCCCTTTAAACTTTTTTCTAACTGTTCAGTCGTTTGGGATATTTACTTGTACTCAGAACAGCGTGAACGTAACAGATTCAGGTTTCTTCCGTCTGAGACGTCACGACATTTTCACACAAGTCGTACACGGAAGTTCTACTTTTGGCGAAACAAAATCACATGTTATCTCGATTAAGATCTTCGAGAGCCAAATGGCAGATTTCTGCCCTGAAGGCATCAAAATTACCCTCTACACTGTGCATGTGTTGGAAGAAAAGAGAACAAGAGAGAGAAGTGGAGACAGAGAGAAAAAACACCATTTATTCAATAAAATATGTATCTGTAATTTTTGATATGCAATAGCATTCCAACCCAATATAGCTGAAGGGGATCTGAAATTTCAGAAGAGAGAGAGAGAGCACCCCCTGCGTCTAACTGAAGTGTGTTCATGAAAAATGTTTGTCCTTTCTTAGCGGCAGTGGACACTGCTTATACCAATCTGTCATAATTTATCATATCCTGTATGAACGACGTGGGGTTTTACAGTGTTTAATTCTGGTGACAAGGGATAGCAAACTTCAAAGCTGTCATAACCGACCTAAGTTGCTACGTGTACATAGGGCTATACGTTCAGATCGGTTGGTACCAGACACACGCAGTTGGGCTGCTCAAGGATCAGGGTGCGGCCGCTCGTCTTCTCCGAGAGGAACATAAAGCCTGTGTTTGCTATGTGCAATTATCAAGTAGAGACGTGTGCGGAATTAGACTTTCGATCGTTTCTGTTTTATTTTCTATTTTGGAAAAAATTCAGTCTTTCTGCCTGTCGTAATCGTTTTCGTGGCCAGAGTGAACCATCTGCGTGAAAAGATGTCTATATAGCAAAATACCGAAGCTTATATCTTCTGATGATTTGAAGTTTATAATTTAGCTTCGTGGATAAAAATACATCGTGAGGGGAGAGACACCAAAAGAGAGGTAACTATAAATATGTGTATGGCTTGTTTTCCAGTTTGTATGTCAGCCTGAGAGTTATTCCAGGAAAAACTTCAGAAACTTTAGAAAATTTCTATACCGCTTTGAAATTGTAGACATCGAAAGCTCTCCACGGTTAGCATAGTACTCTTCCGAGATTTAAGAAAAAAAAAACAAAACAAAACAAGAAGAGTATATGGGGGGATCAATTTGAGATATTATTAAAGTAAACGAAACTTGGCTTATGTAGTTTAGAATGGCTTACACTGCTATGTTAACCCCCTGAACTTGGCCTAGATAAATGGATAAGATACCTGTGGTATATCCTAAGCTTAAAGAGGCAGTGTGTCGAGTAAACGCATTTGAAAGCAAGATAGCTCGTAATTATAAGAAAGACTTTACATAAAGTGTGTATTATGTTAAATTAAGAGACGAATGTCATGCATCCTGCAAAAGGGAGGGGATTAGAAAGTTGGCTCGATGAGCGAATTTCCACCAAAGATTTCCTCAAAATTAGGAAAACTGATTGAGTTAAAAAAACGTAAAACCACTAAAAGTTCATGTTCAAAGGAGTATGTCTTTTGACTGAACCGTTCAGTCAGTTTGGGAAAATAGGTTTGCTGCGATACTTTCTGCCATAGGACGTCAAATTTGTCTAACGACAGAAAGTGACAGAAAGTGCTAAATTAATACGATAATGTAGTCGTTGACAATTTTCATTCAACTCGAATGTACACTTCTTAGAACAAGCCAATGGGTAAATGGTAATTAGTACAGTAGTAATGAATATTCAGTTATTCAAGCAGCTGATCACTGAATCCATAATGAGGTTTATCAGTTTGCAGGTTATTTGTGAATACAGTGTTCCGTTTCACTAAATGCTACACTTCAGGGATATCGACCAAGGACCGACAACTTCAGTAGGATGTTTTTGATTCACTGTACGTTTGCATATTCATTCGTTCCTTCGTTCGTTTATTTTTCTCTTTTTTGATACACAGTATAATGAATGTAATGAAATAACAATATTGAAAAAAGAGAATGGAGAATCTGAAAAAGCTTAGCTTGTACAAGCCAGATCCACCATATATAAATAGAAGAAGAGGAAAGACAGGAAGCCTCTAAGTCCCCTCCCCACAACCCATTTCGATACCCCATCCCACCACCCCACCCCGATTATTATATGAACACAGGGCCGATTTGCCTCACATTATGTGCGCACTTATCATAAGAACCGTTAATTTTCAAATATGATTTCTGCTTTAGGCCTACTGAGACATCACGACTGTTTAACAACATGTGCCTGTATTTAGCAACAGCATTTTGAGACCCAATCATGACAAAGTCAATCTGAATGTTTCGTTGAGGCAAAATTTCTAGATTAAACTAGAAATGTTGTTACACATCTTATGATCACAAACACCCTGTCCATGGGGTTGTATCGATATAGGGTATGTGTCAAAGAAATAGAGATACTGTAATGACGTCACTGTAAGTACTGACATACTGCCCAAATGTAGGCAAACAATATGAGGAACGTCCTTGATTGTCAGGCAAAACGGCCCTGTGTTCAATAATTGCCATATGCAATGCACGCACGGAATGGAGAATTTTTTCGTTTGATATCTAACACCAGTTTTGGGAAAGCAGAGGTAAATGCAACTGGTTTGATTTTTTTAGATAACCTAATGCAGGGAAAACTACGTCCCAACATTCATTTGTTTGCGAATTATGTTATCTCAGAATTTCCCTTTGGATTTGCGTTACGCGGTTTTATGAGAACTCCTTTTGCCATACAGAAGTTGTTCATCACTTATTGTTCCATGACGTCATTCTCGTTTATCTATTTTTCTGGTACATGTTAAAAAAAATTGAGGATGATTGACTTTTCAAGCAGTTTGATCGATATGTGTGCCTCTGTGTATGATGACGAAAGGCTGCTCGTGTGATTCGTAACTTTAATTACTACAATTAAAAAACAAAGAAAAAACTTCCTTTAGTAGTGTTAGAGATCGTAAAATAAACAATCACATTTCAGGCAAGGAATCTCCGAGGTAGTAATGGCGTGTGTGAGGGTGTGTCTGTGTGTTGCGTGTGTGTGTGTGTGTGCCCTTGTTTTCGGGTGGGATCGAGGACCGAAAAAATAGATTTTAGGTCCTCTGTAGAAAATTCAATAGATTTCTTCGGTCCTCTCAAGATTAACAATAGACAGCCTATTGTTAAAGTTAGGGTTGAGGAAGAAAAAAACAACAACAAAAGAAAGCACTATGAGGTCCTCGGAATGAATGGAAAACAAAGCTGTGTGCGTGTGTGTGTGACTCCTTGACTTCTAAACCCAATATTGCCAGGGCAGTCCATTGAGAGTAATGATCGGTATTCTTCTCAGGTAGGTCAAAGATCATTTGATTTCACCGCCAAAGAAAGTTTGAAAAGCTGTTTAAGAATGGTATTTCAGCAACTGAAATTTGTTCACATGGTATCTCAATAAGGGACAGTTTCTTGAACCTTAAACTTGATGTGAAGATTGTCCATTTTACGTAGATGATCCCCAGTGATTGCCATGAAAATCAAAGCTTACTTGAGTTCACCAGAGGTTAGGGTTTGACAAAATATTAAGGAAGATATCTCAGCAACTGAATGTTGCTGAACTTTCATTTTGTAAACATTGGTTACTCTTGATGAGGAAATAATTTTTGTCATGCTTTGGATCAGTGACAGATCACGTGGGGTCAGTAGAGGTCAAAGTTTCAAAACCTTGTACACAGATTATCTCCAGAACGGAAAGTTGCTGGAACTTCAAACGTAATGTATGGATGGTCCATTGATAGTAGATTATAGTTTTTGTTTTTCAAGGAGGTTAAAGGTTATTTGAAGTCACCAGAGAGGAAGAGTTTGGAAACCTTTTACGGAGGATATCTCAGTTACTGAATGTTGTTGGAACTTTACAGCATTGCTATCAAATAGATTTAACTTCGGGAATTACAGTCGTGTTTGGACTGCCCCGGAGGCGGATACCCTTGACGCCACGATATAGGACGAGTTCCGATTACAGTACAGAAAAGAGAGAGATTAAAACAAAATAGGATTTCTGAAGAAAGAAAGACAGAGATCTATCGAGTGACGATTATGTTTCCATTTATTGATGATTCGGCTGGCCCATCAATTTGATAGATTAATTTGGCCATGATGATTGTGAAATCAGAGAGTGGTATACAGGTAGGTTACATGACGTCACCGAAAAGGGAGGAAAACGGTGCAATGACACAACTACTTAGGCTTGTACAGAGAGAGAGAGAGAGCCTGTTAAGTGTACAGAGAGAGAGATAGGAGTTGACAGTTCAACAACTAGATCAACAGTGCCAGCCTCGTGGTCGCAGGTAGCTGAACCCATGTGTCTGAGGTTGAGTGTCGATGATGACGTTAACCAATCAGAATATGCATAACCCATATGCAAATCGTTGCCATCCACAATCAACCAGTCGCAATTATTGTAAAGTACTTGTCTGCACTTACACTAGCTCGTGTCAACACGTATTATATTGAACTCTGTTTGACCTCTGAAATACGGATGCCTGTGAGAAACTCACCATATACAACAGTACCATTGACAGCTCTTAATGAGTGAATGATTTTCGGCCATTTTTATACTGGTCAAAGGTCACCTGGGGTCAGCAAAATCATACTTTGAAAAACCTTGTCGACATGGTATCTCAAGAAGGGTAAGGTGATTGAACTTCAAAATTGCTATGGTGGTTGTCCTTTGATTTCATAAATATTGACACAAAGTCCTTTGGTTTTCTATTTAAGAAAAAGATCTTTGGAAACTTCATGATAAATGTAATGTTGCTTTGTTGTAAAGTTGTAACATACATCTTAGGTAACTTTTTTCTCTTCCTTTTTACAAATCGAGTAGAAGAATTTCTTTTTCACAGATTTGTGGTAAAAATAATCTGCCAAGATGAAAAAAGAAAAAAAAATGCCTGATGACATTCATGAGCATGTGTTTTATCCTTCCCTCTAACTTTGCAGCAGGAATGTTGTTGGTTTGAAGGCCATCAGAGTCCAGGTTAACATTGATAACCTTCAACCAAACAACATTCCATAAAATGAAATTCACAATTCAATTTGGTTTTTGAAAATCCTTGACCAGACACTCTTCACAATAGTACACGTTCATTCATTCATTCTTTTGATTATTCATGACTATTGGATGTGAAACTTGACTAAATATGCTAATTATAAACAATGCTATATGGTTGTGTCCTTTCAAACTCCTCACCAACGTAATGATACCAAGTCAATGGGCCCCTTTAAACAAACACGGGTCGACAATACAAAACTTGTAGTTGAGAAGAATGGAATGTGCCAAAGTAGAATGGCTCTAATGTGGGTGGTTATGAAAAAGAAAACCATGCTACAAGTTTCCATTCGATCCAAATGCCTAAATAATCATAAACTAAATCGTTCTTGGAAGTATTGGATGTGGGCATATATCGTTAAGACTGTTCTGAAGGAATGGAGTTCTCAGTTTATCTATACTGTAATTTGTAATCGTCAGCACAAAATAGACGAGAAATTCTAAATTACTCCTTTTTCCCCTCTTTTAATAGATGGAAGACGCGTACATAGAAAAGAGGCCGAACTCATTCTTTTCAATCGAAGAGGATTCTGATCAATATTCCAAGAAGGCTGACGGGAGACGAAAATGCATTTTTTTGGTCGCCTCTGCCTTCGGTGTATTAACCGTGGTTGTACTACTACTTTGCTTCCGTAAGTTACGTTCAGTGCGTTCCCACGCACTCTGTGCAATGCCATTCCAAGCACAGTATATGAAGAAAAGCAACCTCTCAGTCGTAACTCAAGTAACCGTGAGTCATACGAATAACTCTCCAAGTAAGTTCGTCTTATTGGTCACAAGTCTGATGTTTACACGAATAGAAAGCACCCAATCGTCGTCGACTTGTGGCGAAGGAATGTCACTCAGTGCGGCACCTGAACGGATACTTCGCGGTGTTTTCAATCCGTCAGTTGTGATTTGTTAATGTGTTTTAAGCACCTTCCCAATTTCTCTGTGTAGCATCGAAAGTCCACAACCAACCCTAGGTCTCTTTTTCACGGATCTGTTCATGTCCTCCTTGAAGGCATATTGGAAAGTATATATTTCATGCGTTGATGGTCACGTACATCAGATCGTCACGTACTCTCCCGAAGACTACGAAAACTGTGGAAGTGAAGATGAAAATATTTCGAAAAAAAAGAAAAGAAAAATGTTTCACCTTGTTCATTTTTCGTTTTTTGAGGCTACGAAACAACATTCGACGGTATACCTTGTACTCTGAAATACCTTGCACACTTAAACATTTATGACTTTCATCTTTAAACTCTAGTCAGGTGTAATTAAGTTTGGGGTGTTATACGGGTACTTACGGGATAGGGGCTACACTGGACCCAAGAAGAACAGCTGGAGAATGAAAGCATTGGCAACTGAAAGTTGATGACTTGCGCAATAGAGAGATCTATTCTTGAGAGAAAAAAAAAACAACTATCAACGTAAAAAAATCTGTGTGTCAATAGTATAAAATAAAAATGTCAACGTTTCGAAACATCAAATTTCTTTGTTTTTAGAATTTACATTGCAATAGTTTGTTCTACAAAATGTTATTACAATAACTATACTACGTGTGATGTCATTTATAGCCCTCTCCTGTACTGTCAAGAATTTGTTCAACATGGCTTAAGAATAGGAGTTCATTTCAGTGTACCATTTTCATCATTTTTGCCCTGTTCCACATTTGTCATAGGTACACTCATTTACGATAGACAATCCAGCCACGGGAAATATCGGTCAGTTTCAAGCTGACGTTTCATCCACCACTAAAATCGCAAAATGAAAACACATTTGTCTTAAAATGGTCCATCCTTTGAAAAATTAGAGATTAAAACTAGGGTGGAGCTCAAGACAGCGGAAAGCCGGATCGAAATGAAAGAGATATTGCGCGTTTTGCATGTATCATTGACGTTGTTATAAAGAAAGGAGGAACGACAATCTCTCTTTTGTATTCAAGAGACAATGTAGTTTCAGCTGACGTTGCTTGTCAACGTAGAACCAATTGGTTTTTTCAACTTCCTAAACGTATTAATCTCCTTCTTCCTTTTCCAGTTGGTCCCCTAAAATCGAAAACAGATGGAACATCCAGCTCGAGTGTCAGTGATAAGAACAAGGTTGACCACAAAGGTGGTACGATCAAACATGACGGAAAACACACCGCAACTTCTAATACACCCATTGCTAAGATAACGCTACCTCCCGGAAAACCAGACGGAGGTCCATCAACGGAACGGCCTCTTTTATCATATGAAGGCACACTACGTACAAGAGAAAGAACGCGAACAACTTCAACAACTGTGGGACCAGAAATTAAAATGTCGACCTCCTCGTTAGATCCAGTTAATGAAAAATCTTCTACAGGGAATGGCATAAAAACTACCACGGTTTCATCTTTTCGAATGCGCACCACTCATGGTGCTGAAATGGACACAACTGTTGTACGAGTATTTGATTCAACGGTTTTGACAAGTGTTGTTCCAAGAACTCATACTGACGATGGTGATGGTATGGATACGACCGTCGTTGGTACAGTATTGGAAGCAACCGTTCATACAGGATTGACGACAACATTTGGCCCAGGATTCCATGCAACCAATACTGATGGAATGGATTCAACTGTCAGTCAAGGTTTGTTTATTATGGAAAAAAAAAAAAACCCTAGAAAACTCTGTACTGGTAGCAATGTTGTTCAGAAGTAGGAGGAGGATGAAGTAATTTCCAAAGACAAGTGGTTTGTAATCCTGATCCCGTCAAACATCTTTTGTTAAATTTTAAAGGACATTATCCGTCTATCGTGTGACGGTCTGTCGAAATTGCTCAATTGGCGAGTACGTAATTGATTTTGTTGTACTGAGGTGAAGGAAAAACGACATGGAAAATATTTTAAAGTTTCAAAGTTGTGTGATAATTCTTACTCATAGGCAATTGGAGATTATCAATTTAAGTCACTGATTTTGTAAAGTTAAGTCTGCTAGAGAAAATTGCAGCATTTATTTTCTCTGTGGTTAACTTGCTCATACAATTTACAAGCGTTGTAGGCCATAAAGTTTCAAAGTCTTAGGAATTCTTGTATAGACAGATAGCAAGATAGCAACAGGAACTGGTATGGCCAGAGAAAGTCGTTAAATCAAACTTTTACATGTAAAGAAAAGTGTTGCGTAAACTGCAAAGACTCCCTCTCTTGTGGAATGGTAATACATAGGCATCCTTCGTGTATTGGTGCGTCAACTACTGAGAGAATGGACACATTGTATTGTGAATTACCCAAAGGACAAACATATCTTAGCCAGTGTGAAATATATGTACAGCTTTTTGAACTAAGGAACGACCTTACGTTGTTTTATTTGAAACATCAAAAAGACATATGCAGTTAAGTCACTTGTCATCTTTTGACAGAAAACATTAATACTCCAACATCGACGGATATCTCTCAGAAGAACGCCAACATACAGACCACTCTGACAACATCCAGCACGTCTCCGTCACCATCATGCCCACCTGTAAGCGTTGGTCGAACAAGTGGTAAGTTTGAATGATAAACAGTGAGCAACGGATGGTCAAAACAATCGGTACATTTTGACAATGAAGTTGTTGAATCGGAACACCTTTTGTGAGATAAAGAGACTATAAAGGTCGTATACTCGTCTTGCAGTAATTTAGACTAAAGCGGAGTACGTTTGGACAGTAACACTGAGCAAATCTGAACTCTAGCAGTCTAATTATGATCCAAATAAACATTCCGAATGAACAAGACTGTCTAACATGAGTAACGAACTGTTACATCAGACAATGATCAGCTGAAGGAACCTCACTGTACTGCTAAGCTACGTGTTCCCGATCTTTTACATTTGCTAATGTAAAATATAAATCATGGTGTAACTATTGTTTTGAAGTCGAGAAGAGGTGAGGGACCTCTTATTTAATACTTCGTGACAGTGCAGGGGATATCTTACCTTCAAATGATGCCACAAAATATACCAGGACTGATGTAAGATGAGAAAAATGTAGTTCCATGTCTCCGTTTTTTACAAAGCACTGTTGAAAACATTTATTGCATTATTCAAATTTCTAATTGTGCGTCTCTTACCTATATTAGGTTGTCTGACATCACTTATCGACGATTGTCATCCAATAAGCGGTTGTCAAACTACAACTCCTAACAGATATGGTTACGGGGATACCCCGTCTGATGTAACTAGTGTCTTTGGTAACTTAAAGATGCTTCTCCAATCCTTTGCCTGCCACTCAAGATCTAACGAATTTCTATGCTCCATATTGAACCCACCCTGTGACCACAGTATGGTCGGGATGAAACTAGATGGCGACTACGCCTTCGATGCCGCTAATATTCCACAGCGACATATTCCTGTACCGTGCAAGTCCCTGTGTGATCACATTGGTGACGAGTGTCTCGGAAATCACCCCGAAGCAGTCAAAGGAGGATTTTACGATTTATGTCAAGAAATGCCAGAGTCATCTTCTGAAGATGTCTGTTTTGGAGGCATGTCTGTGACAGGTGAGAATCTATCAGATGGGGAATAAAAGAGAAGGTAATCGTGATGGTCAAAGGGATGGATGATATGTCTCTCAAACAGGAAGTTGATAAAAGAGATTTTATCAACAAGTGGTATAAATGCCCTTTAGATAGTAATATGATGACATTCTGCCATATGTTAGAGAGCATAATGTAACCATCACTTTAGAGTGAGATGGCAGCAAACCGTACTGCCGCCAGATCAACAAGGTTTTCTAATTAGTAGCCTGTACCTTTCATGTGGTTCGAAGTGATTTAATGTTAGTATGAAATCAGTAACACAGATCTTACACAAGTTGATGTAAATGTCTGATGAAGATATTGCAGTTACTATTACTATGAAGTGTACACTTAATTATGCAAAGACTAACAAAGACAGAACAAAGACACTAAAAGACTTTACATGGAACGGACGTGGCATAAGGCGGTGTCATATGTTGCTCACAGAGGAATAGAGTGGCGTTTGCGTGTAGAACCTAACTTGAATAAATTTATTAACTCCATATTAAGCGTATGACAACAAAACGGTCATGGTTTGAATAACGACAGAATCTAGACACCCTTCAGTTTGGTTGGAATGAGGAGAAGTAATAGATCAAATGCTACAGTGACCAAGGACAAACCCACAATCAAGAAGTCAGTACACTTTCCAACAAAACATTCCAAAGGTAGAAAGTAAAACACAACTTAGAGTGCAATATTTCCTGAATTCAGATTCTTCAGGTTTCTTCAAATTTTTCACGGCACTGATAAGATAATGAAAATGTAGAAATGACTTTGGCTTTATAAGAGGTCTAAGAGAGACTGCGAACAGAGGACGACTTTAAGTTGAAATCTATGTTATGTATATATGTTCATTGCTAGAAACAAAGCTCTGATTAAAATGTTGCTAATGAAGCAAATATAAAAAGTTTTCTGAAACGATTACTGCTTAGTTGTTACAAACTGTACTGACAAAGATAGGTGATACTTGTGCACTTAGCAATACACATCGACGAAAGCTTCATTTCCTCAGAACATTATACGCATATTAAGATAATTTTAAGATAGATACATAAATATATATACGTGCATATGTATACATACATATTAAGATTCACAATTTACGGAAGATGGATCATTTGAATTTTTGAATATCTGGATGAACAAATCTTTGAGCCACACGTATCTGAGTTTCTAACTTAGAGAAAACTACTTCTTGAAAAGAAGGCTAACATCCTTCCTTAGTTTGAATATTACCTAATTCTGCCCCAGATATTGGTTTAAAAAGTATGACTTTGTTCTCTGTGAAACAAACCAATTATTTCCCTTCAACAGAGTTTGTAGTAAAATTTCAGCAATGCTACCCTATTGGTTGTTTCAGATTGCAACTGGTTTCAATATAGACGTTGAAATGTTTGATATAATCAATATGTAACTTATATGAAATTATGATTCACAAAATAATATATTTTTCACTTTTTTTTACTATCGTTTACATCAATTAGTGAGTTCAAAATTAATTGTTTACTCTACGCTGTACATTCGCGTTTCAGCTGAATAGAGAAACCATGGCATTAACATCAATTTTGTAGTAAGAGGCACTATTTGTCATCTACTTTTTGTCTAGTGACGTTTTTGCTTTGTGAAGGTTATTTAGCATTCAGTTGAATATTCGTTGGTGTATGTTACACAACTGCCGAGAATCGGTCCGTGGTGCAGCAAACCTTCCATAATTCAGCGTAAAAACCTCATTTATGCCGGTCGGCACTAGTTTAGATTCACTTTGCCATACTCTTTTTTGAAGCTAGCTTGAGCGTACTTTGAATTCCGCTTTCCCTCCAGATTCGACTTGTAACCCCAGTCCTTGCCTTAATGGGGGAGTTTGCTTCACACATAAAGGCCGGGAATATTGCAAATGCAACTCCCAGTTTCACGGGATTCTTTGCGAACATGGTAAGTAAAATGATGCCTTAGCATATTTTTTTCTTATCGAATAGTTAACGCTCCTGGAAAGATTAGTTCAGATGCGACGGGGGCGGGGGGAGTCGGGAGGGGAGGCGGGAAAGTGGGGGGAGGGGTTGGAGAAGGGGGGTTGGAGGGAGGCTGAGTGAGGTTGGGTATAATCTTGTTCCTTGAAGAAAAATGACACTACGGCATTTTTTGCTGTCACTCAGGATATAATAAATGAAAAAACATATGTAAATTTACAGAAAATAAAACAAGGAAATAAATAAGACTTCCAGAAATTGTCTAGAAACTAATTACCCGAACACTTCTGTATTCCTTTTTTACTTCTTTATTTTATTTTCTGTAAATTAACATTTTACAATTTTAACAATGTAGTGTGACATTCATCTAAATGTATACCAGTAATTTACACATGGAGCCCAATTCTAAAACTGCTACGAGGTTGACAAGGCCGTACGACACCGTCATTACTGGGAAAGGTGCAATGTAAAGTCATACCAGTATCTGGAGATGCGAATTAATGCAGTGTAATGCACAAATACACCTCTTCCATGTATCCACATGATTGGAAACGTAATCTACAGGGGTAGGTCTCCCATTTCTAGGATAGCACATCGATCCTTCCAGACACTTTGTTCAAGGAATGATGAGGGGTCCATCTAAGCCACCTCATTATGTCCGGTGATGAACATCACATAATGTACGAAGCTCTTCCAATATAATGTTTGGTTAACAGTAATAATAATCTTTATTTTTAATAATACTTGGACTCTTCAAGTAGGCTTACATGAGTGTCTAGAACACATACTATATAATTTTACTTTTAACACGAAATAACGCTTTATGCAGCCACAAACGTACGTAATAATTCTCTGTGACCCACTAATCATTGGAATGTCTCATGTCTTTTGGACAAATACGTAATGTTTTTTAACCACAAAATTGATTTTTTTTCCTGTTGTGACCTGTTGTGACCTGTTGTGACCTGTTGTGACCTGTTGTGACCTGTTGTTGCCTACTTTTACATGAGTGAATGGACATCGATACAACTTCAGTCGCTGTAAAAGTTGAAGTTTATAGGATTGTTTAGATCAGTCGCTTCTCAGTTGCCTGTCCGGTTATTCAAATGAAATAAAAACATATGACGTAACTGAAACATGTCAGAATGAATCAAGCAATGTCAGACTATTTTTTTAAAAATACTTTACTAACATGTTGCGAGCAATCAATCAATCATTGTGTGAAGAGTTAGATCATATCACATAGTTCACAAAATTTCAACCAGTTCATATGTCAGTATTTTTTCTTCCACCAGAAAATGAGACGAGTTTTAATATCAGCAAAGACGCTTGTGTTTCTGTCCCGAATGAATGTCGCTCACTTTTACCTTACAACGAAACTAGTGGAATTAACTTGAAGGACACGGATCGTGCTTACATTGCATCATGGGATACCATAGCAACGGTAGCAAGTCGTGACAATACTACCAAGAAACTATTCTGCGCACTAATATACCCACAATGTCGTTCTGAATGGACGGTCAATTACACTGTTTGTTCAGACTATTGCGGGAGGGTAAAGCGTGAAGTTGAGTTTTTGTTAGCAGCAGTGGACTTTCCGTCCCTAGATTGTTATAAAACAATAAGATATGATTCTCTTCCTGAAGGGATGAAATGTATTTCATAGTTTTACACAATCACTGCACGACGTGGTCCTGTAACCATTCATGTTCTAACTGATATTGCTGGTGCTAAAATCAAATGACGAACTTAAGTCCGTCTTCACATTGTTTTGTTAAAAGTCTTTCGAGAATGTTGGTAAAATGTTGCATATTCTGTCTGCTCCAGAGTCGTTCACATATTGAGTATCACATTTTTCATCACAACAATTGTCATATACCTATATATGTATATTCATCTCTAATACAAATCTCAACTCGATAGCGTAGAAAAAAAACAACAACTTTACTTTGAAACAAATTAAGCCAATTCGCCCATTTCTTCATTCAAAAAAGAAAAAAATTAAGACAAAGGCTCCAAGTAGATGACTAGATTAGTTTGTCTTCCAACAATTAACAAATTAATCTACATGTAGCCAGTTAGGTAAAAACCCGATTCAACACCATGTTTTCAAAATATTGTATATTTGGAAAGGAAGGATGTAGCTGTTCGTGGAAGATTGCTTTTCGTCCTTGAAAAAAAAAGAAAACTAGTTCTCTATTTATTATTATGGAATGATACGACACTCATAATTGAAACTACCCTTGTGCAGATCATTGCTAGAAATTTGAAGCATAAATGCAAACACTCTACGTTTAACCACTCCACTTGTGAAATAGTTAGGAAGATATGTACATGGACAAGGTAAGCTGAGCTATATGTGGAATTCGAGATCTGCAGGGATGTTGAACCACCGCTGTGTATACTTCATCTCTCTCCGGAAATAAACAAGCACATTGCACAGAATCTGATCTCTCTGTAATCACTCTGTGAAGTGAACGTTCAGTTTTTTTTCTTTTTTTTTGTCTTACTTGAAGTGCAGCCCTAGACCAAAAGATTAAGTGCAAGGGGGAAGTCAATCGTGGAAGATTATCTCTTTTTTATCCCTTAGGTACCAGCTGATAACACGGGAAGGAAGCAGTAACGTACTTTGATCTAATTGTAACATTTTCCACTGCCAACAAAGAATTTAATGTATGTATAACTAATGCGAATAATTTTACATAACTTAAAGTTAGGAGAGTGAAAAGAAGTCTTTGAAAAGTGTTTTGTACATTGTTAATCTATTTTCACTGTACATATTATCCGTATGCACAATTAACTCGAAAACTAAAATTGTATAAATAAAAACGGTGTTTATTAGCTATATTTTTCCCTCTCCTTCCATGACAAAATTACTTGTCACCATTTAAGTCACTGATAATGGTAGAACTCTTATGATAACAAGCTTAAAAATACCAAAGAAAATCTGTTTTCGTTAGTATTCTCTGGTTTCCGAACACCTTTATATTGATAGTTGCTTTTAAACAAAGGTGGCCTTTCTCATCAAACAACAAACTGTTCTCATGTGTTAGTGGATAGTGTCCTTCACGAACTCACGGGGCTGGTATATAACTGCGGAAGGATAGGTGGCTTTGCCTGGAGTCGATCGCGACTCACTTTATAGGAGGTCAAAGCTCATTTGAGGTGACCAGGGGCAGTCTGTGAAAACAAAATTGCACGCACAATATCTGAAAAATGTAACCGCCAATAATTTCATACTTTAAATGATGGTCCAGCCACAAATATAGCTTTAATATGTTACACAGTAAGTAAATCTGACTATTACAGAGTAACTTCCATTCAACTCTCATGTGCGGCCGCCGAGATATGAGCAGTTGAAGTTGCCCCATTTGTTACCGAAAGTTAACCTGAAGCAAGCAGGAGTGATGTCATTTTCCCCAAATTGATAAAGCATTTTACTGTTTTTTCTTTCAACTTTACATCGAATTTAATACTTCAACATCTAGTGCTATCATAATGTGAATATTTGAGGGGTGTGAGAGTTTTGCGACCTTTCACATAACTAGTACTTAAACTAACCACCTATTGATTTCAAGGGAAAATAATAAATTCAATAACAAACTAGAAAGCAACAGACTCTTCAGCTATGTGTGATGATGTCACTCCTGGTTGTTGCAAGTTCACAGCTGGTAGCAAAAGGGGTAGCTTCAACTGATAGTGTCTCGAGAACCACGCGTGGGAACTGAATGGAAATTTCACCAGAATGGTAAAGACTAACTTACTCTTCAATATATCCAAGCTGAATTTGTGGCTGGACCATTATAGCTTGGCTTTATTGAGTAGATGATCGATATTGAATTTGGTGGAGGTCAAAGTGATTTGATTTAATCAGAGGTCAACCTGTATATATTTTAAAACAGAAGAACGGTGAGGCAGGGAGGTGTTATTGGAAGGAATTACAGCACTCTGAATTCAAGGTCAAATAGCATTCTGTCTTTTGTATCGTTCTTGTCATTTCTGTAAGTCGTATAAGGGGTTAAAAAAAGGATTTGTCTTCTGCTACATTTTTAGTTAGACTACATTCGCAGTTCTTCCCTACAGCTCGTTCGGACGTGTACCCTGTTAAGGAAGGTGCAAATCTATGTTTTCAAATCATTGTACTGAGAGAGCTAATTGTGTACGGATGTGTTGACTTGAGGAATGGTCAGTGGCGAAGGGTATTAAATTTGGAACTGCCGAATAATGAAGAACAACTGTAGATGACAAGACGATTGCCAATACAACTCATATTCCAGCTTTAACGTCCGGAAAGATTGCATTAAGTTCTTTGAGGTGTTCTACGCTACAACAGCTTAGTCAGTTGTCAGTCTAGCTAGACATAATTATTGGCTCATTCGGTGACGTCCATGGCATTATAACATTTAGATGCAAAATTGAAACATGAAAAAGATTTATACTTGACAATCTCTGGATACTTGCATAAAATTCTCATCTAGTTTAAATCTAGAGCAACAAAAATTCTGAAGGAGCGAATTCTTTAAGCATTAAGTGACGAAGCTACGTGAATGATTTTGAACTGGAACCACAAAGGAACGAAATACCTTTAAAGGTTCATTCAGAAGTCGCAGGGTAAACACTGAGTGAAAATCCGTTGAAATTTTACTTTTTCCTTTACCGTTTTTGAGATATGACTTTTCAATTTTTGAGAAAAATGCAAAGCAGATGGAGTGTTGCACACTGTGATTGTTTGTTTTGTTAGGCCGATATATTTTGCCTCTTAATTACTGAGTTTCACATTGGTAAGTGATATCGATATTTCTGAAGAAAATACATTCTTCCAAAATACAACCCTCCGGGCACATAACATTCTCAAAAATCCTTGAAATAAAGGATTAACATAAGACATATCATTGGATATCATATCCTGATACACCTGCAAGACACCAATTTTCCTGTAAATCGGTCAATCTTTGACGGATTTTGATGGAATTTGTACCTGTTTTTCATATTTTCAATGCTTAATGCAATCAACACTTACAAAATGTCATTTTCATGTCACATGGCATTTAAGGGTGCTGCACAGCTTACCGTCTCTCGATTTGTTGGGTCTTAAAGTAGTGGTTGATTTACATTTTCTGTGAGATCTCCTCAGTGACAACGCCCTTGTTGTACTATGGCACCATCATTCATAGCGCCACGTTTGTACCGACAAGTTTTATTACAAGCGAGAAGGCTGTCTATCCTACCAGACACTCTGTATACTATTCCACCAACGTGCTCTTTCTCGGGTGACTTATGAGGGTGGATAAATGATGTGTCGTAAAGTTGTAATTCACCGTTCATGCAGAAATTAGTCTGCTAACATTACAATATGACACACAAAGTGACACTAAATTAAGAATATACAGCGAGTTAAACATAAAAATCGACGAATTTTTTTATATCGTCACCATTCCCTTGGAATCTGTTGCTGTTGAGGATTGATGAACATGACTGTTATGGGGAAAGTTAAAGCAACGTAACAGATTTCCTACTCTCTTTACTAAAACTAGAAATGAAATATGCAAGCATTTTGTCTTATACCGTTCTTTATACATCAATCTGGCCAATAAAACCAAGTAAGGGGCAACATCTTGCAATATAAAATGTTAGTGGCGGGACGTTCATAATTTTTCTTTTATCGTAATGTCATTCAAAATTAATTGTAAAGGATGGCGCAAGTCACAATTGTCTCAACAGTGTAGGCAAAAGACTGTCACTGTACTGATGATGCATGCATCCCTAGATTCAGTTTTACGAGAACACCCCTCACATATTCGGTCGAATATATGGGCACCATCCACGGGAGTGACAATCAATCGTTCTCTCTCAATGGCGAGGTATCACCTCACTCCACCACGGAGCTCGTTGGTCAACTGTCTACCGATTCTCCTCGGTCCCCTCACCAAGCCTCTTGGTGCGGCGACATGTCACGACCAGCATCGCATGAGCGTTCCATCCGCAGAACCACCCCTTTATATAACACATGTCCACCACGTCAGCTGACTCAGCAGTGTTTACTAATACTTAAGTAATAACTGAACAGTAATATAAAATGGAGAAGAAAGGTTGTATTTTCGATCTCCAGACGGTAAGATGCGGCAGATTACTTCTGCAACCATTATACCTTGTGTAAGCATCATTGCCACCTGTGTCAGTCTCAATACTGAATTCTTGCATTCAGCGTTCGGCTTCCAAACTTATCCCTGGAACTCCCTTTCTTCACACTCTGAAAAAAAGCAGCAACAACAATTTCAGGCCTGGGCATTCCGTCAGTGGCTAGTATGGCTCGTCGATGGCTAGTATTGTGCATAAGGAAAGAATTTGCTGCCATATAGGCCTATGTTTAAACTTATGGGAATCACTCATATTTAAGATAAATATATTATTACAAAATTCATATTAGCTTGATCAATTAGTTTCTTCGTATGTTAGTTCGAACGAATTCGAACCCGGAATAATCGCAATGAGCACTTGCATGATTGCAATTGCGCATGACAGAACAAGGTCATTCGGTGTCACTCGCTTGACCATGTCGTTTCCGAGCACTTGTTGCTTTGCGTGCATTATAGTGTCAATCGTATACAGATTGACTAACTGTTGTGTTTCGTTTAAAAAAAAACAAAAAACCAACCAACCAACCAACCAAAAAAAAAAAACATACATTTAGGAGATTGAAGTAATAGATTTTGCCGTTATATTAAGGATATGCCTAATATGAGTTTGTTTTGATAAAAGATTACATACATTCAATTTATTTATTTTTTCTTACTTTTTCGTTGTCACCTAGCCAAATTTAATCCTGTAATATACACATCTCACATGTTATTTGGATATTGCACTCCCTGAGTTAACGTAGTTGACGTAGACATGCAATTTCGAGTGTAGGATAGGTCTCGCAATGTCTATATATAGGACATGACGTTACGATGTGTCGTTACCGTAATTAATCGATGTGAGGGAAATCCTTAAGCTTTCAGTTCAGATTTAAAAATATCAGTTAAAGGGCCATTTGAGACTTGAAGTAAACACCTACGCCTAGACCAGTGTACACTGTAATTTAGACAGCTATGCTACTAGTACTAGGACCTACATATGCTAGTGATCGGTTTGATGGAAAATAATGACTGAGCAAAGAGGGGTAAATTAATTGCACCATTGACTTATGCCTACTCTTTCACTAGGGAGGGCAGTGCTTTATCATTAGACTCGAGCTCTAGCGAACGGACAAATTTTTTAAAGGTCTTGAAACATGAAAATGACATTTTGGAGTATTGGGTGAATTCAGCATTGAAAATATTAAAAATAGCCACAAATTTCATCAAAATCCGTCAAGTGGTGACCAATTTACAGGCGAATAAGTATCTCACAGCTGTATCATGAATAAACATTGGCTTAGTGTGCAATGTTGTGACGTCAAGAGATGGAATCATATGATAAGTGTTACGTTAATCCTTTCTTTATGTAACATTTATTCCAAGGACATTTGTCGGGAGGGGTTCATTTATTCCCCTCTCCAAAAGCATTGCTATAACTTACCAATGTGAAACTCAGTAATTAAGAGGCAAAATATATAGGCTAAACAAAAGAAATACTGACACTGCGCAACACTCGACGAGGTCTGTTTTCCTTTTTTTTTTCAAACTTTCAAAAAATATATCACAAAACGGTAAAAGATATCAACAAAATTCCAACGGATATTCACTCGGGGTTTTACTTTGCAGCTTCCGAATGAAGGGTGCTCTTTTCTAGAAGCATGTAATACATGCAACTTTGAAGTGTTTGTGCTTTCCATATCTAAATTTGTCCAAAGTTTTGGGTTTATCCATGCCTGATACTTCTTAACTTGTGTCGGATCAGGGAGTTTGCAACTACCAGCCGAACACGGCGCAACCATCAAAGTGCTTAGTATCTTCAGCTTATAACACTGGACATTCAACACATTTTCAAACATGTTTTTACACAATGCCAGATGGATTGGCCAGATGGTAACATGACTTGATGGATTCCTTCCCGCGAGGAATGAATATTTTGCAGTTTTGCCCTCAGTCATAAAGCGACAACTGATAGTAAATCCGTCAGATGTGACAAAACGGTGGATTTTCGTTTTCACTGGTTATAAATAGAACTTAAGGCCAAAAACCTCCTTTTGTGGCAAATATAGGCAGTACGCTACAGTGTATGTGTAGTAGGAAAATCGAAAAAATAAAGGCAAAGCACGTTTATGCTGCTTTCATGTAAAATTTATCCTTTCATACAAAATACTAAAAATGATCCAACTAGAATATTCATCCACAGTGATAGCAAACGAAGATCAAATACCAGAAAAAAAAATAATCTTAACTAATCTCGCCCGTTGAATAATATAACTAAAAACCAATGAGAAACAAGACTGGTGAGCTGCAGACTGGTGAGCTGCAGAAGAAAAGAAGAAAACAGCGACGACAGTAACAGCAAAGGACAAAAACCCCCCCAAAAAACACATACATATTCTGGAGGCAACGACCTCATCATGATATCTAACGAATCGAACGCTTCAGAATTCGTGACGTCACTTTATTCATTTTACTTAACAGATTTTTTTTTCACTTCGAATCCACGGATTTCTCACTGATAGTTGACCTGGCACACCACAGGTAACGTAAACACAGTACATGGAACTTATGCAGTGCAGACACTTAGGCGTTCACGTGATCTGTGTGATGATCCGTTGCCATGAATTAGAGCGAAATAATGATTTAGCAAGTTACTTCTTAATTTACATTTATGCTCAAAGCATAATAAGCAGTCGACCCCAGCATTTTCTACAGTAACATGGGATATGCAGCATATGCGGTGGGGCAGTGAGCCAAGTTGTAGGTGATATTGCATGCTTGGCACGTAACATACAGCATGTAGTAAGAAGGGAGTCTAGGTAACTTTCCCCTTAAAGAGACAATATGGCTAAGTCTAAGTTACGTCCGAAGACCAACGTAGTTATCGTTGGTCCCTTCACCGTTACTTGGAATTATCAACCCTGTGTATCTCCCCTTCGTTCTTCTCCAGTTGGACCACCTGAAAGTAACAGATGGAACAACCAGCTTGGGTTTCAGCAATGAGGACACAACCGTTGCGCTAGCACTTGATACAAGTACTGGTCCAGAATTTCATACAATCGGTGATGACGGAATGGAGACAACTCCGGGTCCTGGATTGGATGCAACCGTGGGTCCAGGTTTGTTTCTTCTAAAAATCCATTTAGTGGTTGTAATACTGCTTATATGTATGGAAGGATAAAATTATCTCCTCTTTGACGTGTTTGTTATTCGAAATAAAGTTATAGGAACCTTCTCTCGTCATCATTTCACTCTTTTGCCGGCTTTTCGGTGATTGTTACTAGGATTAACTATCGCAGAAACGATTTTAATGTTATGTGTCTTTGTGCTAATGAAATCACTTTGGTTTCAAAATCATGGGAAACGTATTACCCATCTCTTAGTTTGGATTTCTAGTCTACGAGAGAGATTAGTGCCTCCCCTTTCAGTCCGGTTTGTTTTCAAACCCAAATTTGAAAGATTTATCGTAATGCATGTTTCCAAGTTTTACAGAATGAGGTGTTAAATATCTACAGAATTTTTCCGCGGAGGACGATGATGAAGCAACTTTTTACATGCCCGAATAATCTTTAAGAAACGCGAACTGAAGACTGACTCAGTGTATTGGGAGAAGGTAATAGGTAGGGGTCTCGATGATTTGGTAAGTAAAACAGCGAACAAATGGGTACGTTGGTTTTGTGAAGATCATTCACAGGACAAACAAATCGTTTGTAAAAGATATATTGGATACCACAGGTTTTTGAAAAAAGAAGGTATTATCTTATGTTGTTTTCTTTTCAACGTCAATAGTACACAAGCAACTGCTCTCCCTTTGTCTGTTGCCAGATAACATGACTATTCCAGAATGGACGGATGCCTCTCAAACCAATGTCAACTTGCAAACCACTGTCACGACATTCAATGCATTTCCATCACCATCATGTCCACCTGTTGATCAAAATGCCGGTAAGTTTTAACAATAGAATCCCAGTAAATAACTTCTTGGTCGAAAAAATAAAAAAAACTAAAAAGGGAAAAGTTACAGATTAACGGTAGGACACAACTTTGGTCGATATGCCTTTTAATCTGAACACTTTCTGTAATCCCACCTGTAGTATATCTGATTAGCATGGACATGCAGTGTCTGCTCTTCTAAAACATTAAAAATATATATCTCACAACATCAAAGGAGGTTCGGTACCGGTATGGTCAGATGTCGAGATCGTCAACTGATTTGTGCAGTCCAGGGTTTCGGCATTCATTTTACCTACAATGCAGAAATAAGTAATTGTATCAGCTCCATTGAGTAGAAACCCCCTCAAACAACTGTGTTGGAGGTATAGTTGTATGCCAGCAGGGAACGGACATATAACAGTTACATCATGGACACTGGATGTGTAGCCATAAACTATAAAGTTTGAATACTAGTCTTCAAGTGAGAGAGAGTAAAATGTTGCAAATTTGCAAAGTAACTTCCAGGTTGGAAATCTCGCATAAGTAGCGGCCAATTGTAGCTGTAAGTATCAATCATGGCCAACATCTGTTTAAATCAGAAGAAACACAAACGATAACTTTGATCTCAAATGAATCCCGGTTTACTGCTTCATTATCAATGTATTCTCGATCATTAAATGTTAATGTTAAAGTTAAGGTACGATTTTACTACTAATTTCTATACTGAGATAAAGTAAAAGGGCTGCGCAGCTGATACCTTGCCTTGTAAATAATGCCACACGATACGTTGTGCTTAACTGAAGTGTAAATTCAGTCTGTTTCCTAAAAGCGACTGTTGAAAATTATGAGTTGTAATTTACGTAGTTATACCTTTCTTACTTATATTAGGTTGTCTGACGTCACTTTTCGCTGACTTGCCATTCTGTAACCGGTTGTCAAGCCACCGATCCCAATAGGTATAACATTAGAGAGACAAACTCTCAGTTGCTTGGGTTATTCAATCTATACAAGATCATCCTAAGGAACTTTATCTGTCATTTAAAATCCAAGGAATTTATGTGCGCCGTAATGAGTCCACCCTGTGACAACAATGTAATCCGGATGGAATTAGATGGCGGCTACGCCTTTGATGCCGTTAATATTCCATATCAACATAATATTCCTGTACCGTGCAAATCCATGTGTTATCAAATTGGAATCGAATGTAGGGCATTTGATCCTTCTGGATACCCGGGTCTGCCCGATTCATCTTCTAAAGATGTCTGCTTTGGAGCCAGTTCTGTGACAGGTGAGCGTCTATCAGATGGAGAATAGAAGAAAAGGTAATTGTGATGGGCAGAGGGGCACTGGGAGAGGATATGTCTCTTTCACTGAGGGATGGTAAAAGGGATTTTATCAAAATTGGTGTAGAGGACGTCTCCATATGCAGATATTGCATGACAAGCAATATGGTAACCAACGATTTAACGTACTTAATTTTGCTTGGGTAACATCACAAGTTTCTTATAAGGCAATTTACCAATTTGAAATAGGTATTTCTTTAAAAGGTCAGAACCTCCCAACGGAACAGGGGTGTTGACTTTTTTTTAATTTTTTTTTCAGAAAAATCCCCCCAAATCGGATTTTCATTATATAGAATCACATGCTTTGATTAAAATCTGATTTGTTCTTCGTTTTGTCCAACTTAAAATTGATATTCCCCTCAAATTTTCTTCAAACCTCAAAGGAAAAAAACATTCATAACCACTCATATAACATTATCTGCCAGCAGTCAAAGTGCAGTGTTTTATGTTAAATTCCAGTTTACACTCAGTGCTCATTGCAGTCGCAGAACTGTACAAATGTATACTTTCGACCGATGAGAACTAAGGCCCCATTGGCCCGATGTATTACTCCCATTATGAAATGAAAGTCTTACTTGTTACCAAGCAGCTTAGTACGTTATCGAGTTGGTTTATGATTGTGAAAAGGAAATAAATCTAAAGTAGCCCACCCTGCTTTCCTTAATTGGGACGTCAGTTTTCTACCTCTGTTACTTTTGCACTTCATTCTTTATTCACTATATTATTAGCTTTTGTTAACCTCAGGGATAGCTGATCACTATGATGACACAGTGATCAGTGCTGGTTGCTAAATTTCACAATTATGTTCACTCTTACAGGTACTACAACCATGGTCGTGTTGACATCAGCCTCACAGTTTGAATTTAAGTGTATATTTAAAGGTCTCCTAGACAAAGTCAACATGTTACTGAGATTGTTACCTGTTACAGTTTTTAGCAATGATGAGAAACACATTACTTATTTTTTTTTTTGAATTGCAAATTTTCTCCAGTGGTCAACCCTTTTTAGACGGGCAACGTTAAAACGTCCGTCAATTTCATCAGATTCTAAAAGACCAGGGCGACAATTGAGAAAATACAGTCTCACGCAGATCACCATATGACGTAATGGTGGCAGTTTGATACTCGTTCGTCGGTAATTTGACCTACAATACAGAGAGTGAATAATCAGGGGTGGACCGAGTGGGGGGGGGGGGGAGTGGTCCCCGGCCCCCTCCCAAGAATGTTGAAATATTTTCAAACTTCATAAAACAGTGCAAAGCCCTATCCAATCAGCACACGAGACCTATAGGGGATGTGTCAATGACAGTTTGTTCATTAATTTTGACCTCGAAGTACTAGTCTCCCATAGTCTCCCTACTTAATTCTGTTACCCAGAACTTTGGCACCATGATAATATTATTGCTCATATGGACCGCAGTGTAACTTAAGCCAACTCCAGACATTACCAAGAGTAGTAACTTCTGTGGTTACTCATGAGCACCAGGGCCGTCGAAACCGAGGGTGTGTGGGGGTGTCTATTTAAGTAGAGAAGTGACGACAGTCGGAAAATCTGAAAAACCAGTTCCAATTTTACATGTCTCAGTCTAGCACATTTTATGAAATAGAAAGATTCCCTCTGTTGCACCAGGTTGTGTGCTAGGTTACCTGGTAATTAAAAAAGTTTCTCAATAAATCTGTTTTCAGTTGGAATTTCTCATAGTTAAGTATAGAAGCGTTGATAGTAGGAAAATCTAAAATAACAGTTGGAATTTTTCATATCTCAGTCTAGCACATTTTAACAGACGCTGAATAGTGCATCAGATTGTTTTACGGTTATATGGTAATTGAAAAAATTCTCAATAACTCTGAAATGACAGGGAGAATTTTTCATATTTCAGCACAAGTGCAACGATAGTCGGAAAATGTGAAATACCAGTTAGAATTATTCATATCTGTCTCTGGCGCATATTATGACTTCAAATTATGCCAAATTTTGCACTATGGTGCATCCAAAGTTACCAAGAAGGTGAAACATTTCTCAAAAGGGGATGGGGATACCTCTTCCCTTACGACCCTCTCCCAGTCTATCCATCACTCATCTCATCTTTTCCCCACCTTCCAAAATACTTTATTACATAGCATCTGTTTTTCCCATCAAGCTGGCTATCATTCACAAAGTTATTGGCACAAGAACTATCTTTATACTTTATTGTGCGATCAGTCGCTTGTAGCAAAGTACGTAGTAAAGAACTAATTACCTGAGAGTAAAAAATGTTGTAACTTCACTGGAACTTTAATTTCTACGGAAAAATTGATCACAATAAATGCAAAAAAACCAACAAAAAAAAAAACAAAAACAAAATGCACCATATGTTGTCTAAGGTTACCTGGTATCAGAAAATTTCTCCCCCCCAAAAAAGAACTATTACTGTTAACAAGTAAAAGTTATTGAATTAACTTTTCTGCAAGTGACAATACCATAAATATTCTAGATAATACCAATCCAAATTGTTACCATTTTTCCATAAAATGCTTTTATCTTTAATTGAGAAATTTCAGAGAAGATCCTATTTTAAGGCTGGGTGCATGCAGCTGAATTACATCAGAGAAGTGCCGTTTCTTGCCATCTGGAGCTTTTGAAAAGCCAAACTTTTTTGTGCTGTCCGTGCCAACCAATGGTAGCGCTCCGCTTAGGTAGCAACCCAGCTAGTTAGTAGCAAATATAGTTAGTTGTAAAAATCTCAGCTGTTGCCCAATTACTAGGTACCAGTTTGCCAATGTGTTCATAAAAAAGTATTTTGCTAAAGAACCAAAAATAAAACATAAAATGAAAAGGGATGAGTAGGTTATTATGAATCCGTTTCACCTTAGAAACACTGATTTGTATTGCCAATTAAAAAATAGATTTTTCTTTTCGCACGAATTGATTAATTGCAGATATGATATCCTAATTGCAAGGCTGTGTAAATGCATTTCCAGTACACACGGGAAGTGCCGTTTCTGGAGCTTTTGGAGCTTTTGAAAAGCTAAAATTTCCCTGTACGCTCCACCACAACCAATATGGCGAATCCCCTTAGATAGTAACCTCACTAGTTAGTAAGAGTGCCACATAACTACTTCGAACAATCTCTGCTTTCGCAAAGTTTGGCACCTGTGCGCCAAATGTGCTCAGCAAAAAGTTATTTGTCAAGAGTTAAGAAAATATAATAAATAAATAAAACGAAAGAGGATGAGTAGATTATTATGATTTTTGTATCACCTTAGAAACACTGATTTGTGCTACCAATTTTAATAGATTGAATTTTCTTTTCCCACGGATTGATTAATTTCAGACATGATATCCATATTTCAAGACTGGGTACATTAAGCGTAAGTACACCCTCTAAGTGCCGTTTCTTGCCATCTGGGGGATTCGAAAAGCCAAATTTTTCTTGTAAGCTCCGCACCAATCAACCGGCGGCGCTCCCATAGTGGAAGTCGCTAATTAGATAGAAACATAAGTCAGACAATTTCCGCCCCCCTAAAAATAGGTGTCGGTGTTTATATGTGTTCAGCTACAAAGTATTTGCCAAGTTCTCAACAGAAACATGAGTAGAATTGTGGGCCGAGGACTGTGCCAGATGAAAGCAAATCTTAATTAAACAGAAAAGTGTAAGATTATTTCACCCAGCATCAAATGTAGTACCAATTTGCATCCAGCCCAACCTATGTATGCGAAAATTTTTCTCAGAGGTGTCCCCTTCCCTTTGACCCCTCTTCTAAGATCAGTCTTTTATACAAATCACTATGACCTATGCAAAGGTGTGGACCGAGTTGCAAGGATTGTGACAGGTAGAAAAGTATCTCAATTACCCGGAAAAGGTTTGAGAATGAATACCTCACCCAGAAAGATGGAAAAAGTAAAATCATTGCTTAAAAAGTAAAAATTCATGAACGTGAATTCAATTCAAGTCTTGCCCCATTTTGCATCAAGACAACCCTACGTTCGCAAACATTTTCCAAGGGGGAGGAGAAGGGGCACCCCTCCCATTTGACCATCCCCAGGGACGCCATCAGACATCGGTCTGCTGGGCCCCCTCTTCTGCCGAATCTTGATCCGCAACTGATTACAATGACACTATTTGGAACTTAAGGTCATTACCATCAACTTACAATACTAAGAGGGCATAATTAATGACAGTATCAATAAGGTATCATCATTACAATCATCACCATCATTGTCATCATCATCATTATCATGATCATCCTAAACCGTATAATCATTTTATAATTTGTGATTCACTTCTAGTATCAAAAAGTAAAATAGCACCAACAAATCGTCAGGCGAACGCTTTCTCCTCGTGAGCCTAGTGAAAGCTGCGTAACGTAGTACGTGCGCAACACTTACCTTACCTGTGTTCTTCCCACATAAAGTTTCTTTTTGCCATTCCTTTTGCACTGTCTCATTATTATGCACATACTAATTATCTTTAAAATAAGGCCTGATTGAAGCGGTACCTGGACAAAAGTGAGCGATGTTGTTCCTTTTCATCGACCTTAGCAATGGAAAGCTCTGTCGAAGAGTATTCGCACTCCAAGACTGGCTAACTAAGGATTTGAGACTACAATGTTGACCTCATTTGCATATTTGCATACATAATGATGAGAAATCTACTTCAAATCATAAAATTTTATTTACTGTGTCAATATCATGTATGGTGTATCATGTATCATGTAGGTATGTGCAACTATCTGTTATCTGAATCAGTAGATACTGCTAAAAGCGTTGGTAATCTTCACTCTCAACACTTTGTTATTATTTTTTTCTTTTTGGTCGGGTGGTTTGAATGGGTTTCCCCTAATTATTAGTAAAATTGTTAAATCTCAGTCGTTCCTTTATCAATGTTCACAGTTTTTGCAGGAAACAACAGGTTAAAAATTTAGCTCACACTAATACAATGTAAAATACAAATAAAAATAGACTTATTATCAACAAAAAAAAAAGAAAAAAGAAAAAAAAAAGAAAAGAAAAAGACTTATATCATTTAGTACCTTGAGCATTTATTTAGCCAATTTTAACCATAATTTGCATATTTGCACACATAATGACCTCTTAAATTAGTAAAATTTACAAATCTGGAATTCCTGACTCATGCCCTTTCCATTGATACCAAGGTATCTGTACAAATTATGTCTCTATAACTGGCTCTAACCTTCCCAACTTAAATTAGGTCAAAATGCTGACAAAATGGCACAGAAAAGGGTGTCTCCTCTCGCGATAATATTTTCAATACTTTACCAGATATTTTGAATTTGTATCGCTGTACTATGCTACGCAAGTTGTTCATCATATTGAAGGTGGATGTTGTCTTACCAGTTCGATTAGCTTTTCGATTTCTAAAACACCAATATTGTGTTTTCCTTTCGACATTTTAAGTTTACGAACGAGTGAAAATGGTGGCGACGTGAGCACTCGTACATGCACTGGCTTCACACCAACTGTTTTTTGAATGCGGATAACATCCAAATTGTCGTGTGGATCGCTACATGTAGCGATCGAGTTTACCGTGTATGTAACCGGACCCGAAAACGCATCCGCACAGATGTAACCAGATATGCTGAAACTACGTGTGAGCGATTTTCGATGCTTACGTATCAGCATCCTTGTCAGTACCTGTGCATCCCGAGCTGAAGGTCTGCGTCAGTCAGTGTTCCAATCATTCTGCATACCATGTATGGCATGTCATTACTGATATTGTGTTACAGACCATTTTAGTAGGTAAATTAAGTCACAAATTTATCGAGCAGATCTATTCAGAATACATGTTTACTCATAAGTAAGGTTTTCAGGTCATAAATTAGCCGCCACTTTCTTTTACCATAAACAGTTTGCACTTGTGAGCAAAGTGTATATTACACTTAACATTCTATAATTGCTATGAAGAGCAAGTTAGGTTAACTAAAATTAAGTTTACTTAAGCTGCTTGAATTGATGGAAAAAATGTTAATGAGTGACTCAATTGAAGCAAAGTTCGAGAGGAATTGCACAATAAGACATCAACCAACAGCATACACTCTTGTGCATGGACACAGCCCTGTTGACGATGGACCCTTATAACATCAAACCAGAGCAACTATGAATTATTTACCAGCGCTTTAACAATTCTCACTAATGAGGTTCTCTAACTTATGCGACTGTTGAAATCATCAACCAAAACAATTGAGGACAACATGGAACGTGACAATATCTCTAATGAACATCATATTTCAGGTAAAGAAATATTATTAACGTGAAAACACCATTATAATCTCTTAAATCTGATTCTACATGTAACTAAATGTTCTTTTTGATCTATCATGGAGTGCTGTCTAGCGCTCAAATATAGGAGTACACTAACAGTTGAGAGGCTTGATGAGCAAAGGCAATAGGCTTTTTTCCATATTTTTGAAATTATCTTCACCTACATTTACTATCGTTTCGTTGGTAAATACGTCCTGTAAGCTGGTTTTACTCACCTGCTGGTAACATATCTTGACGCAATCCTGCTAACAAGGAGTACATATCCCATGTGGGCACACTGGTGTGGACGTCCCCAAGTAATGATAGCATGTGCCATAACATTAGCGTAGACGTGGAAGGGGGGAGTTCAAGAGGGTCATGGCCTCCCTGTTCATCTACGTGTAACCACCTTGACAAAATAGTGTGTACGCAGAGGCCTGGGTTATTATGTAACCCGCTTCATTAAAATCCTCTTAAATTAAATTTACTCTATCAGAATTGATGATGCAACAGGTGCTGACAAGGATTTTCGTCAACTCTTTTTACCTGCCATACGCGGCAACCGAATGTTTACACTCTGGTCCGCCACAAAATTCAGTTGGCTGAGTACAATTTGTTATGCTTAAAATGGGATTACTAAATACCATTTTCTGCAACCTGGTAAGTATTTTTGTGTTATTTTGTGTTATTTTGGGGGGGTTTGTGTGCTACGCTCCAACCGATGGTGAAATTGTCTTAATCAAGTACTTTTTTTGGTCCCCTTTAAAATCCTTTGGAATGAAATGTGTTCCTCACATCCATGGGCTGTTGGTTTCATTCGGCGCTTATGCTCCTTCGACTAGTCAATTATTCACATTTGGACACGACCCCCCTCCCAGTCGTTCAAAATTCTCTCTAAAGTAGTGCTTCATATCTTGAAAGGAAAATTACTAACAAAAATATCAAGGAAGTTCACGTAAGGACGTGACCCTAAAGAAAGAGAAGGTTGATGTAGGCATAAATCTCACTGTTTTCTGTGCCGAAAAAGGCTTACAAAGCTAAGCAGAACTAGAGTGTAAAGGATAAAGTACAAAGCACTGGAAATTCGGTGATGTCACTGTAGTGGTGTCCCCTTCCTTAGTGGCAGTTTGTCAGCAAATACGCAATGTATGAATAACAATCGACCACAAGGTAGTCAGTACATTTAAAAACTGCATCACAAATTAATCAATCAATCAATTTTCATTCATTTACTAAAAAATGAAATTTTGGGACGTCAATTTGTCTTCACCTGAGTTGGGTATTTTTCAAACAATGGTATAAACTGGTTTTCTTTGCTTAAGTGTACATACCTAATCGTTTCAAATCTGCAATAGACACAACTTCAGAGTTATAACATTTGTTACAATACATATACTTTACCATATTTTATACATATACCTGAGTAACGTTAGTGCCTAGGCTATAGACCCAGGACTATACAGTGGCTATTACCATTCGCGTTGCAACTTGGCATGTAATGTATTTACCACAGGAGCTGTGGGATAGGAGTTCGGTTAAGGTATTGGTACTCAATTACAGGCCAACGACAAAGCAGCACTGGCACAGATGCAATTCACAATGCTGCCGTGCGAATATGCGTTGTGGGTAAATCAAACTACAAATAATTTAAAGAAACGATAGCACATGTTTGAAATATTGTGAAATTGATTATCTAATCTTATAATATTCCCACCTAAATGATAAAGTATACCTTGAAAACGCGGGTAACCTACTTAATGTTACTTGGACATTATTGGCCTAAGTTAGGCCTAGGTTTACCATTAGCTATAACTGCTCTACACCACACTTCTTTGCTTCTCTTCGATGTATTGCTCTGTAGAATAACATTGCTAGGCTTAGCCTATCCTTGAGTAGGATCTGCTTCCATTTCCAATCCTCTAAATCCACACAATCATCTGTGATCGGCAATTTCTGTCCACAACTTTAAACCCGGAATTTAACACTGCAACTTTCATAGATGTTAACACTTAAGCCTTTAGAAATACAACTATATAATTCCCCTTACAAATAGAAGTACTTCGTTTCGCCACATTACTGTGAATAGTTAATAGTAAGTTGCGAGAAGACTGAAACATGACCCTAATGTGTGAGGACAACGTAAGTAACCAGGAAGACTGGAAAGTTTGGTCACCGTGAGAGCATGGAAAAATGATAGAATCGATCAATTTTGTAAAGATGTCATGTGACCTTCTCTCGTGGCAAGTTATAGTATGTACTATGACGGGCGACTCCAGGATTCACTATGATACTGTAGCTTGAGGATTACGGAGCTTGCTTCTGTAAGTACACTTAAACTTGAAAACGCCGCATGTCTACAGGGCTGTTAATGTCACTTATGAAAATTCTCCAACGCCTTTTTTCTTTCTTACTTCCTTATACAAAATTACGTACTCACTGAAGCTTGCGAATTTCAAGGAAAAAAATCTATAATTCATTTCCAAGATTGTGCATTTATTGAAAAATATAACCTTGTTCCTTTTTTTTTTAAATTTTTCAAAAACAACAAAGGTTTAAAAGATTACACATCATTGCGCTTATCACATATGTTTTTTTTTTTTAAAAAAAGAAGAAGCAATTTCTCAGTTCCGTGACCTCTCGCTAGTGGCTAGTTTTTCATTTTCAATGGGATTTTACAAGCTAATACCTCACGTAAGGTCGTAAACCTCCAATTCCATATGCACAAATAATATGAATGTGAGCACCTGAGGAGTATTTGGGGTACTTCTCTGTCAGGGTTCTTTAATATGCACGTCAGGTCTATTCCAGAATGCACTGAGTAGAATTCCATGCATGGGCATCTAGTGGTTAGAGATGTCTAGCGATTAATTGATGGCGTTGGAAAGGAGGGACATGTGTCACACTTTTTTTGAATGAAGGAAGACACTACACATTGACCCCCCTAATTTAAATTCTTTTTGTGACTTGAAACTCAAGAAAGGAACAATTAAAGTATTTTATTCTCAGTATTTGAAGTCTAAATTTCCAAACATATATTCTAAAAGGAAAGTAGGACGCTTAAAAAAAATACAGAGCAAGTGAGAATAAATATGCCGTAATGTAATATGAGAGCAATTGTTATGCAAACATTTTCTCTGTGCTCTCAGAGGCGGCTTAACACAACTAGCGTGGGGACTCAATCCCAAATAAAAGGGGGGGGGGGGGAAGGGGACTAAAGGATTTACCTCCCCAATATTTGTTAAGTGCACAAAAAACAAGCTAAAAATAATAAAAGAAAAATAATAAATAAAAAGAGGATGCGGAATTTGTATCATCTCAACTATCTGGTATGTATTACCATTTTCTAAATCATGACAAGTATCCACGTCACTAATGCAATTGCGAACTAGATTAAAGTGAAAAGAAGGATTAATGAAATCCTCGGATTTACTTGTGAATGTGGGAATTATTAACGAATCGTACAAACTGATGTCGAATCATCACATCAGGAGATGAGATATACTTAGCCAATGAAGTCCAGTCCGAATTACTTTATTAATAGTGGTTACACGGTGCTGCAACCACATTTTGAGTTACATCCTATGAAAATTGTGGCGGGTGCTTAGTCTACTTCCTTCATGTTCAATTTGCTTTTTCTTTCTGAATGTGCAAAATTAAATACATGAAGTCACGCAAAAATTAAATGCATGACGTGAGAAACAAATGAAATGAGGGTGACGTAATTGCTTTTAACGTTTTGATTGCGTAACAGGTAGAATGTTTAATTATTTTGCGAGGATTGTCTTTTGTTAGATTCACAAATTCTTATAGACTATTCCAAAATGGTAAATTGTTACAACAAACGTAAAGAAAAAGACCAGAATGAAACTATAGTCTTTGAAAGCAGTGCCGATATAAAAACAGCAAACAAAATGTAAACAATTAAGCAGAGATACAGTAAGATATGGAACATGGTTACACAACGTGGAGGGAAATTGACAACAATGCGCAGTTTTGTATAATAAGCATATTGTATTAGATACACTGACGTTTAGGCTCAACGTTTCGCGATGTATTGTATGTGCGTGTGTGTGCATGTACTATATTGCAAATGGTCGGAAAGCCACAGACTATCGAGTACGATATACCCTAACTACTTTTCAATATCTAAAGTCTACGTCATGAATAAATAACACACAAGCCACTAAAACATGACAAGAGCGATTTCCTAGTTTGTACTATCCTAAAATAAGAACGAACAAGAAAGTACACTACCGAACTACTGGTCCTCTGACATGAATGATCACATGTACACAAACGTAATAAAATGAATGAAAATATAAAGCCTGACGGTAACGAATATCTATCATACCCTTTTCACTAAATTTGTTTTCAATAACCGATCTCAGATTACTTCAAGAAAGATAATAGGAGACCACAGATATAATAATTCAAAAATGTAATGATAAAAACCGATGTTGATAGTAGAATTTCCTTTTGCTCATCTAACGCCTTGCACATTAACTAGATATTAACGCATAGCGTAAAAGTGCAGACATTAGTAAAGCAACCCCGAAAAGAAAGCAACAACCCATTTCGAGTAAATGACAATGTTATTGCATCGAGTCATAGAAAGCATCTTTCTTGAAGTGGTATTGTCCCCCCAGTACCATTTTCGACGAAGATTGAGAAAAAAAATGATTTGGTATCGCAACAGTTTTCATCAATAAAGGGAGCGCTGTTGCTACGAAAGAGAGAACCTTGATAAGCGTATGAAGTATTGAACGCATTGTATAACCATTGTCATCAATTAACCAGTTGAAAATATATGCTTGCTACTTTGTTCTACTAGATCTGCGATGTATAATTGTCCAGATTTGTATGTTGAGATGAGGAGTTTGTCATCTGTTTCCGTTTCTACCGTAGTCACAGTGCGAGCATCTCCGTCAACTGGAGCACTCGTCAACAGCTGGAGGCCGTCCTGGCTATACTCAAGAAGGACGCATCTATTCCGACCTGATGCGAATGCTTTCCACAGCAAGTAAATGAAATCTCTCTTATCTGTACATACACTGACGGGTCTCCAGTTTCCCTCTTTGAGTCGTGGAGAAGCAAGCCCATTTTTTACCTTGGCCTCACTTTCCTCTATCGATACAATATATGACCGTTTAGAAATCGTGTCGCAGACCAGAAGATTGCTTCCGTGAACTTCGAGGTCTATTAGTTCTTTAATTACGTTTGGTAGTGTTATGGTATGACTATAATTTAGCTGATCATCAAATACATACACAAATCTGCTGGAAGTACCTACAATGATATGATTCTTGACTGGGTCGAAAGCTACGCAAGTCACGCATCGACCCACTGGCCAATCACCAATGAAGTCACTGATATTCTTACTGACGTACGAACCATTTCGAGTATCATATATACCGATTTCTTTTGCCCTACAAACAGTTGCCACTTTGAACTCCCAAAGTTTGGCACAATACCTATGGGGGGTGCTTGATTCATTCTGTATCTGATCACATCTTTGGATCTTTCCGTATTGGTTGAGGACCGTGATATGTGAGGTATTTTCCGAAACTTTTCCAGTTATGGTTATATTTCCAGTCGTGTGTCCTGCCATGCCGGTGATCAACCAACCATTAGCTTTGATACCTTCTACATGGATGACAGATTTATTACCGCTAGATGCAACAGACAAGTCACCGCCTGTGACCGTGGGCATGGACATTTCCTTGAGACTCAAACATGATATGTCTATCATATCCGGTCTAGAGAATTCCCGTTTCATTTCCTTCACCAATGATGCACTTGCGGATTTAATATCCGGGATACACTGGACGTCTGTCCACTCGTCATTGGAGGCAAAAATGGAAGATGAAGTTGCCGTAAAGTTCTCATATCGTTTACAAACCTGTTCACAATGGTTGGATATTTCTCTGAGTTTACTTTTTTTCTGTTTGGTCAATGTCTCTAGTACGGTGTTGGCGTTCACTAGGTTAGAATCCAAATCCGAAAGGATTTTGTAAAGAGACCCTCCAATGCCATCGTACTTCATATTGACTTGCTTCAGTAGCGAGTCGTATTTTTCATCTGCTGTCCTCTTCAGCTCTTCGTACTTTATTTTGACAATATTAATTTCCTCTTCCATTTTGATATCTAATTGATACCTATTATTGTGCCTCTCGCTCTCCACATCTGCAACCTCTCTCTCGCGTCCCACGTTATTCTTAGCTATTTCCTCCTCCGCACGTTTCACCTGCTCTTGATGAGAACGTTGCAGATCCTCTTTCTTCATTGCGGCAGCGTATGTAAGTTCTTCTTCCCAGCCTCTGCCTCTCTCCTTCAACTCGTTAAGATGACTCATGCGTGTTTTTATTTCGTCGAGAATCAGTCGTAATGATTCTCTTTCAATTCTCGACAATTCTTTCACATCATATAAGTCATGACCGTGATGGGATGTTTTGGTACAGGCTTCACAGATTGGTAAATTTCCACAACTCCCACAGCAGATAAGGAAGGTTGTGGTACTTGAGCAACTAATGCACCGTTTGAGCTTAAAGTCCATATCTTCAACTGTATTTTGAGACTGTATGAATTCTATCATGCTCTTCATGTGAAAGTCTGTCTTAAATCCATCGACACCTTCGGTTGGTATTGCATATTGGTCTTTACACTGTGGACACTGAATTTTATTGAGACGACCTTTGTTAATTACTTTTTGCAGGCAATCTCTGCAATACCGATGGAGACATGGTAACAGTTTTGGCTCTTTGAATTGATCCAAACATATGGAACATAAGAAAAAGTTTTCCTCCATTTCCTTGAGAGTCTTTGATGACGCCATTGGGATAACCTACAAAGCAACAAATTGAAGTAAAAACGTGTATTTGCTCGGTATACTTGTATAATCATGCTACAAACCAGTCTAACATTAAATGTTATGACAAACCATTTCAAACATTTGGTATACCAACTCTAATTCTACCGTATGTACTATAATAGCAAGTTCAAGTAATGAACCTATTCCTGGGTTTGGGTTGGGGGAAAATAGGACAAAATGAAAAGTCTTCCACTGGCACTAGTAATATGCATGGAACCACAAACAAGTTCCTTGTTGGCGTAACATACTCAGGCTACAGGTGATCTTATTTGAGCACCACCAATTCCATAATGGCACGTTCCTATGGTCTAGAATTAAAAAGAAATGTTTCAGTTAAATGAAACAGCTACTGATTCTTTGATTCTGCTCAAAGTTATGCTAAAAGAAGGCAAATCTTAGAGCAAAGGTGAATAGGTAGTACTTACCTTGATGTACTACTTAAGTTGTCTGTACATAGAGTATACTTCCAACGCAGCTGTACCTAATTATCGTCACAATGGTCTGATGCACAATACACGATATGCACGATATATACCTTCCAATGTACACAGATTCATAAGCACGTGAACGTTGTTCATAGAGTTGGTTTATCATTAACAAATTCGATTTAACGTTTACGTTTATTATTAATACAAACAACTTGGTTTTTAGGCATCGAAGAAAATTCTTTGCAAAATCAAAGGTCGACAGTTGAGTGATGCAAGAAGTAAACCTTTCAACTCAGTCTGTCAACGATAGCATTCGGAATAATAAGAAAAACATCAAGGAGGTGATTGGACTGTACGTCCTGTGCGGTAAATAAATTCATACATGTAAAGAAAGGCTATGGTTCGCTATATAAGCCAAACAACTGTCCTTCTGTAATATACACAATATCCTACAGTGGAATACTTTTCAGGATTTGAAATTGAGACATTATATGGACGAATGTCTTCAATGTGGTGGGACTTGTAATGTAGTGAGGCTTGAGCCTCAAAGAACATATCACAAAATTGCCAGGAGATCTTTGGCGGATGTTTGGGAATCCAGTGACATCACGGAATTAGGTGAGACTGTAAAATTACCTGGTGGGACATCTGAAACAACAGTCTTGATTGAGACAGGGGATCCAAGAGTATGCATTGTCCAACAGTTATAATTTATTGTCTTACTTCAGGTCTTGAATCCGACCTGACAGCTTTATGACAGGCGGCTGCCTAATTGTAGGACTCCGCAAGCCCATCAAGCAGAGCCTCTATAAGGCAGGAAATAGAAAACACATTCCGTTTATTGTGATATTGCAACCTTAGGAAATTCCATTTGTAATCGTTTCGTTTCCTGAAGTTTGCTTCCCTTCTGACCAACAATCAACAATCTAACTTATGCATGCTTACATGCGAAAGTATCCATTTTGTTACGTACTGTTACAAAATGTTTATAAATGTAATCAACATTTGACTCCAACAGTTCTATGGATGCGTCATGTGTGAGTGGGTCAGTTTTGAAAGACTTAGGGAGTACAGCTAATGTTACGTATAAGGGTTGTTAAGTGGTACAGCAACTCTTAAAGTTAGAGAACTGTGGTTTCACAGCTGTTTCTGAGTGTTTTGCGATCATGGATAGCTCATGAATGAAAAAGATGCACAAAATAAACCGACGGTATTGCAAAATAGTATAATACAAATTATGACACAACTTACCAGTTATCGGAATACTGATGTTATGAGAACATTGAAATAATGGACTTTTTTCTAACTTATGGACGGAGGGGGGGGGGGGGGCTTCTATTACTCAACCCAGTTAAAAATATGAGCTTAAAACCACCACAAATTAATCATCCGTTGACACAAAGACACAAAGTTAACTTAAAATGGGTATGCACCAGAGCTTTATATTTACAGAGTTTGACCAATTGTCAATTTTTTTAAGTCATGTCAAATCTGTGGGCTCCATGCATATGTTAGTTTGAATTGAATCCGTACTCAATTTTATTGCTTCCCAGGAGGTTTATAAGCTATCTGGAAATGGTAACAGAGGGGCATTTGTGTTCAATTACAATCAATGTGGCATATACGTCTATAGTTTTTATATTCCAGGAGACACAACATATGGGACCCAGATGGATACCATATGGGTACAACTAGACTTACAAATGGAACTGAGATGGACAAGCTACATGAGGCCCAGGTGGGATACCTGGAACCCGGATTTCATCGTAGACCCTTGCGGGATCTATCTGGGGTATACATATGAATCAGTGCAGTATTATATCAATGATAGTTTGAAATAAAGTTTTCACTTGCAAGGTCACACGTTTATCTGTCATTCGTATCGATCTTGACAATTCTATAAGTCGTATACTGTAATAGAGAGTAGACGCGATATGGTATTTGTCGTCTGCTACACTTTATATCGGAAGTCGCATGAGGCCCACATGGGATGACTGGACACCAGATTGCATCGTAGGTTAATGTGGGATTTACGTGGGCAATGTGGGGCGGCCATATGGACTACGTGTGGTCTATACATGGGAATCAGTGCAGTATTATATCATTCATATTTAAAAGAAAAAAGTGTTTGTGTAGTATTTTGTCTTGCAATTCTAAGGAATAACAGGTAAAACAAAGGATGACTCTGTGTATCAGCAACCTGTTGAAAACTACTTTTTTTCTTAGAAGATTGAAAAGGGAAATGAGTAATTTGGTCTCAACGGGTATATATACAAACTTATCACAAGAAAATGAATATGGATCACAATCCATTTACTCACCAACCGTAATAACAACGATATTTGCATGAAACCTGTGCACATTGCAACCAACATCCTGCACACTGCTGACAAAAAAAAAATATGTCCAGGCAAATAACAAATCAAAGAATATAATTAAAACAACAGTTAGCGTTGCCTTCGCCCAATCAATTAAGTTGGGTTTTCAGTCTACCCAGGGAGCTGTTACTTAGATGAAGATAGAACGCTTTGACGTACATTTGCACCTCCAAGGTTAAAAGTTTCTCTGCCCTTTGTATCGTTGTTGACAATTCTTTAAGTCCTGTACTGGATTAGAAAGTAAACGCAATATGGTATTTGTCGTCTGTAGGAATAATTTTTGTACTGTCATTGTGTTTCGAGTTGTCAGGAAAAATAATAACTCTGAATAGGTGTCGTTCGGTGTCGCGTGCCACCTTACAACACTTTGGTTTTATGTCAAAACATGAAAACAATATATATCTATATACTTCAAGATATTTCTCATACACTTGTCTTATTATTAATAGGCTCCTCCGTTGCCATCACTCATAGAGGTAGAAGCTACAATTTATTCATTTATTTCAATGAAACAGTCGTTTCCAGTTTTACGCCTCTTGCTCTTCAAATGTTTTGTTGTGAAAACCTATACACCAAAGAATTGTGATGAGTCAGCTATTTGCTTAAAGATTGGTTGACTTAAACGATGTTGCTCTATGAATGATATTGAACTGGATAGTCAAAATAAAGGATGATTTTCTTTTCTTATTCTGTCTGTTACCGTTGTATTTTATTTGCGTTGCCTTAAATCTCAAATAGTTCTCCAACATAGAAAAATTTTTTGCTTCCTCGAAAGTTAGTACTCTTACTTTAAGTGTAATCTATTTTCACTTAAAGTAATCTTACATTCTTAGGGGCACACACTCTCACTGCTTCTTCGCCCCAGATGTATTCAAAACCAAGTTTTTTGTTAACAGCAATTGTCCACTCCTTGCACAGTTTTATAAACAGCATCTGTTGCACTATAACTGCAGTATGGTTCTGCTACTATGTAATTACACTCTCTTACACATTTTCGCACATCTCCTTGAGAACTGTATTCTTGCTAGTTCTTGCTTTGTGATCTTATGATTGGTTATCTTCCCAAACGCACTGTACACGTTTTAACAGTATCGCTAATAAAATTCATTGTAGAAGTACATCTAAACCTATCGTTACGAGCAATCTGACCTTTGTTCTTACGGTTGCTCTATTTGCGGAAAGAGGCCATACTCAATGAATTGCCTTAGTCACAAGAAAAAGTGTTTCGTCTCGGAGTGTGAGAAACAACAGAGTCGTGTCACACTTCGAGGTTGCCTTGAACTAGGACACGACTAAATCGAAAGTGTGCAGTTCTCCCGATGATCTTGTGGCTATTACTAGTTTCTCTTCTCCCTTTTCTTGCAATACGGTCATACAGCTGGCATTTTTGTTAACAGGTTTTACCGAAAAAAGGTGTCTTCCATCTCGACTATACTGTGTGGCAATACATTTAGATTCACGTGAGATAATTGCATTCCATAAGATGTAGATAAGCCCGTTCTTGTCAATACAAACGCTGATAGGTTCCCAATCACCGTCGTATAGACCTGGTTTTGTGAATTCAAACGTAAGCTTACATTTTGTTTCCTTTATGGCGACTGCGAACGCTCTTTTTTCATGATCGTCACAAACTAGTAGATTATCGCCATTTTGAACTGTAATATCCCTTGTCACTTTCACAACATCAGGCAGTGTTATCCCATGGATGTAGTTCAACTGGTCATTAAATACGTAGACCTCCCTACTGTTAGTTCCAACGATGATGTGCTTCTCTGCTATAGCCTTTGCGATGCAGGTCACGTAGATACGAGAAGGTAAGTTGGGTACCTTCCTTTTCTGGTAAGAACCGTCACGAACATCGTAAAGTCCAATTTCATTGGACATGCAAACAGTTGCAACTTTGTCTTTCGAAAAAGAACAACAAAATCTATCAGGATAATTCGTATCTGTATCATCAGCTTTCATCTTATCCTGCCGCAATCGTTTACCTTTCAGGTCGGTGATTCCAATGTATGAGAGGCTATAGGTGATCCTACCAGCGATAACGATTTTGTCGTCTGCGATGCTTGTAATGCTAGTAATGTTCCACCCTGCAGGTTTGATTTCTTCAACGTTGATGACGGAGCCTGAACCGTCACAAATAGTGACATCATCAGGGACCAGCTGTGTAATATCTCCATTATCACAAGCAGATAGTGATTTTAAATCGCCCCATTCTCTCTGCATTTCCTTTTTCAAGGGTTCACATGCTTGTTTGATATCTGGAATACACCTTACGTCCGTCCAATCGTCCTGAGATGCCAGGATAGAGAAAGAAGTTGCCTCTAGATTTTTGTATCGCTGTATGATTTGTTCGCATAGCTCTAACTGTTTTGTAAGCACAACGTCATTCTGAACTGCAATTTGTTGGTTTTCTGCTTCTAATTGCTCTAAGTCAACATTTACTATTTGGAGATCTTTACAAAAATCCATTTGTATATTATGGCAAGATTTCTCAAGAGATTTGGATTCCTCGTCATACTTTATTTTCATGTTTCTCCTGATTTCATTATACTTTTGTTTGACTTTTTGCAATTCTTTTTGCTCTTTAATGTCTGTTTCGTCTGTTTCAACTTTTCTCCTCATTTCTATGTCTTTTAATTGTCTCATTCTGAGATGCTCGTTCTCTTGGATTTTTTCGTTGATTTTAGTAGTCTGCCTCTTATGTTGTCTGATTAGTTTTTCTGTCTGTTTTGTTACATTGTCTTTTAACTTACATGATGCGGTTTTTATCGTCTCTTTGATTTTGTAAAGATTTTCTTCATATTTGCTTAATTCAGCCAGTTTCTGATCTAGCTCTGCTCTTTCACTTTTGGCTAATTCCGTTACGTCGTGCAGGTCGTGGCCTTTGTGCTTACCGTAGGTGCAGGCCAGACAAACTGGTATATTCAGACATTCCGTACAACACAATTGTGCTTGCTGCTTTACATGAACATGGCACCTTGGATCTTCCGTAAGTGATGCCAATTTATTGAGTGTTAGGTTTTGGGCCTGGATACTTTCCAAATTCAAAATGTGAGGATGATGATCATCAAACATTGGATTTTGTATATGAAATACATAGCACTTATCGCATAGGAAATGTTTACACTTGAAACAATAAGCCTTAGCTAATTTTGTTTGTGAACAGCTAATGCAACGTTTTAATTCTCCCTTTTCGAAGGTTTTTTGTAACTGAATGAATTCAATGATGCTCTTCATATGGAAATCTGTCTTAAAACCGTCTGCCAGATCTTTTGGTATTGTACATGTTTGTCTACACATTGGACATTTAATTTTAGGGTCACGGCTTTCTTTCCGGCTTTTGGTAATGACTGTATGCAAGCAATCCCTGCAGTATCGATGAAGACACGGCAATTGTTTTGGCTCATTTAATAGTTCTGTACAAATAGAGCACAATAAGAAGTTATCTTCTATTTCTCTAAGAGGAGTCGAGGACGCCATCCTTGTAGTTTCACTGTTTTTGAGTAATAAAAACAGAAAATTGTTAATAGCCTCACCGATTCTTAAATATCAGGAATGAAGTATTATACGAAATTGATGTAAAATAAGAGAGTAAGATGTGGACATTTATGACGTGAGAAATAAATTTACCTTATGCTTTTCCTAAAGCCATGTGATAGAGGGGAAACTATCACTCATTTTATTTAATCCTCTATGATTTCATTGCTAAAATTAAGTATACAATCACGTGAGGTTTGCAAATGCTGGCAAGGTTCATTTAAAGCTATATGTTACATTTATTTTCCCAAATTATTAAAAAATATATATCAATGAATAACATGAGAACCTTCCAGTTATGTATAATGTACATAAATATAAACATAATTTTGAAGAGCAGAAATTTGTGAAATATGAAATATCTTTGAAAAAGTTGATTTAGTTAGTGTCAAGTTTGTATTGAAAATAAACTTTAATTTCATAATTCAGCCATTTGTAACTGTAATATTCATTCGGAGCGAAAATGAGACAAAACAGGACTCTAAATAGATGGAAATGTACATTGAAGTTTTAGAGAGAACACTGAGAACTGTGCGTCAACATGTATAATACCATTTGCATACAGATACATACCATTTAGGGTATGTATACTAGGTCGGTGTCAGAATAGACTACTTTATCATAGATTTCTAGCAATGTTTGTAAATAGCCTCACCCTATGAAGTCAAACGTAGCTCTTTCCACATGACACGTACTTAATCACAAAGTATATGTTCGTTTACAAAGCCCCAAAGATAACTCTAAGCTAACATACGCAAAACGTGTGTTTGTTACTGTCTGTATACCAAATTTACAACACTTAAATACCTTACAATGAAAGGTACGATGTATTCAAGCTATACACTAGCCACATGAGAAATATTGTCATATTGAAAAATATACCTTTCCTTTCCACAATTTATGAGATTTGAAAAATCCGTTTCGTAAATCCGTTTCAAATGCTATTGATAGCGAGGAAATATCCACGTCAGCCGCTGCACTACTTATTACACTACAGGTAGGCAATAAATATACCTTTTGATGGAATTTTGAAATTGTTCAAAGTCCAACACGTTATAACAAACATATCACCACCGTATGTATCGTAGCTCAGTTTATTACATATTGTTATCACATAACACTCACTGTACATCATGGATCAATATAACAGACACAAACTCCTACAACTCCGCGCTTACATCCACACACAGGCCATATGAAAACATATCATGCATAAAAGTAAATGTTGCCAATGGAGATACTACAGGACACTAGCCTTTGTTGAAATGCTAGTGGAAAATCGACATAACTGGAAGATATGTAAGACCAGACGGTGAAACAGTACTATAGCTGAAGAAAATGAAGAGCGTAATATGAAAGGGTAGACTTATCAACAATTACATTAAGAAAGAATGAGAACGTCATCTCACAAGCTCAAAGACTGATTGACAGACAGATACATGAAGCATGGAGTCGAGAAAAGGCAACTAACAAGGCACCTTCTATATCGAGCCATGTGTTTTAAAATACTTCTTGCATAATAACGTTTCGTTTTGTGGCAAGTTGACTGTTCTTGGTCATTCTGGGTGTCAGTGATATGCCAGATAATTTACACAAAAGGTTCCGATGATTACTGAAATAATTGATGGAAACATTGTCCTTCAAAGTCTCTAGCCATACTGAACGGGACAACAATAATGCATACATGCAACACAATCATAAAATAAGTAATCAGAGGCAACTAGCTTAAGCCCAGCAAATACATAACAATCGCACTCCAGTGTTGTTGAACCAGGTGACTCCTCCTCGAGGTAAAGTGGTAGCCAACAGCGGTCTTCGGACCCGAGGCAACTAACGCTGACCTTCCGGCGTTAGAAAAACTTGGAGGCGCCCTTGCCCATCCATCCTTGGGGGACCTTACAATGCCTTCATCTATTCTCTTAGTACCAATCTCACTGCCCCCCCTCCCCCACTGAGTCCTCGGCTACCCGTTTATTACCCAAGGGCGGTGACGTGGCCAATGGCTAAACCTGGGTTATTGGGGAGGATCACACAGTTTGAAGAAAACATGTCTCTCTAGAAGAAATGAACACTCGAGGGAACAGATACTGTAGCTGGAGTAGTCAGCATATGAGTGGTCTAACGTATAATGTACAACCTCATTTTATGAAAGAATGTCTAATGCTACTTGAAATAATGATGGGAAATCTGAAATGAAACAAAAGAGTGACAGGGGCAATAAATAACACGATGCCAATACAATATGATCGATGCTACTTGAATTTGTACACGCACACGGACGGGTTTACCTTTGTACCCAGTAATTCCCTAGGGACGAATTGCTTCAATGTGAAAAGCAATTGGGAATATACTCTCATTTTCACTTTACAACTTAATAGGAGAACATATATAACTAAGTTACGAGCCCACACATTTCACAGAGACAATTTAGTGAAAGACCCGAGACCCTAATCTATTGGGACGGTCTAAAATATCAGTAGGGTTCAACCCCCCCCCCCCCCCCCAACTGGCTGGAGTCATAAGCGCGACAACGCATCCGACATGCAAAAGTTAAAATATTTAAAGAAGGTATTAAAATATTTACAAAAGGTATTAAAATATTTACAGAAGGTATTAAAATATTTACAGAAGGTATTAAAATATTTACAGAAGGTATTAAAATATTTACAGAAGGTATTAAAATATTTACAGAAGGTATTGACAAATCGAATAAACGTAAATGATGACCAATACCACACAAAGATTGAGCAATTCCTTGCCCCTCATACGCTCACACCTTGCCGGAGGCTAAAGAATTAACAAAGTACTACTTGCCTTAACATCATAAATAAACGTATTATGCAACGTAGCCCAGCGGGGATAACATGGATACAAAATACAACAATAGAATGCAGTTCCCGCGTAAATTCTTAACTGGTAACAAATCTCGTTTGTAAAGCTAGCCATCACAGAAATTAGTCCCTTCTTGCCACATTACAAATGAAGCGGGTGAACATGACACCTTTAAAGTCATACAATAGCCTAGTCTGGTCAAACAATAATTTACATATAACCAAGTACAGGGGAGAACACCCAGCAAGGGTGAGCAACAAGTTCTAACACAGCAAACGATATGCATATCACCATTCCTTTACATTTACAGAACAAGTTAAAAATTAAATACAGTTACACTTTAATTACGAGATCTAAAAGAACCCCACCTAAATGGTTGCAATACTGCTGTGTCTCAATGAGCTCATACCTACAGGGTCTAGGAAGTAACTTAAAAATAAAAATTGTGACCTGGTTCATTGGGAAAGATCACACAGTTTGAAGAAAAGATGTCTCTCAAGAATAAAGGAACACTCAAAGGAACATGTACTGTAGCTTGAGCAGTCAGCAGATTGGTGGTAAAGTCCAGTTGAGAGTCGGACTTTTTAATTTCCCAATTTATTTACTCGAGTCTTAGAGGGGGTGCTAGGTCATTACACGAAAACAAAGAGAATCTCTCTAACAACATTCCCATGGTAGTGTTCAGAAGATTGACAGCTCCTATTTCTAACCACAGCCCCCACCCTAATACAGGAACTTACATAGCTCTCAGGAGTCAGTTTGTTTGCATTTTCTTTACCTTCTCTTGCATTTTTCCTTTCTTATCGTTTCCTGTTTACTTCATATCTTTCGTGAAAAGCTGAAGAAGCTGAAATTTCGCCTGTAATCTGTCTGAGTCGATCGGGATGGCGGGAGGGCGGGAGGAGGGGGGCACGGTGGGTGAGGATCGCAACCCGACGATATGGTAGCACCGCCACTGTGTAAAGCAAAGACATTGTCTCTATTTGTAACGAAAATGCTACAACGACAACAGAAAGTGACGTTTTTCCAACATACTTGCCTCAGAGTCACGGAAATGTGGGAGCGGACTGTTTCCGATTTAGAGGAACGTTTATCCATTAAACTATCATTTTCGTTTTCGCTAAAAACAAAATAATGTAAACATACATAGACGACCACTATTAAGTGTCGTATACATTACATCCAATCGACTAACTCACACACAGCGATAAACGTAAACAATTTCATACAACTGAGGAAGGAAATAAGTTGGCATTTCAGCTGTTTTATTTTCAGAAGTTTGGACCGACCCGTAATGCTTCCAGAGAATAGTTACTAAGTCGGGTTCGAAGGACCAATATTCAGAAAGTTTAATGTACCTCTCAAAATAAAAAAATATCAAAGAAATTTTAACCAAAATGAGTCGATAACAAAGACTTGAATTTGGGATAACTACATTGGCACTTTCATGCATGTCACACACGTTACACACACAAACCCCTTAAATCCCCGAAAACAGCCATCTTGTGTCCTACGCTGAATGATCCTGACCTTAAAAAATGTGAACTATTGTTTGAATTTCCTTTAGAAAAAAAGCCATTCTTTGACAAACACGATGGTAATATATTTCACATTAGGTGACAGAAGAATTATATTGAATTATTATATTATATTTATTATTATATTGTAAAATATTGGAGAACTGGGTGTGTGTGTGGGGGGGGGGGGGGATTAATGAACATGATTCATTCACCAGCAGTTCCATCGGCTCCTTCGACACTGCAAATATATATCAAATTGATCCCTCCGTTGTTTTTGTCAATGCAGTTTTTGATGTTGACATTTCGGTTGTGTGTTGCTGTGAAAGTAGGGGCGGGCGCTGGGTCACTATCTAACGCAACGATACCCCCAAGAACCTGATGAGATATTTCAGGGAATGCCCTGAGGTAAACATGGCTTATTGTCTTTTCCTCTTTGAAGCATTTTCACCTTTTAGGTGAATTTAGATGAAATAAACTACTTTTGACGTAGTAAGAAAGAATGGTTCTTATAACCAAACTAGAATGGTTTCTGTTTCAAATTTTAAAGTAAAAGCGTCATCAGTAGCATGACTTTAAATATTTTATATTTGTGGCGTGGGTGTCTTAGGCTTTAATGACAATCTTAATAGAGATGGAATGAGTGATGGAATCGTTATCAACACTGCATGATGTTGGTAACAGTAGCTATACTGTGAAAGACAAGATGGTTACACCAATTACTGATCACCCTTACAGTCGTAGTTACTTACGGCATAGTATACAGATTTTTTCGCTACTATTCTCTAGTACATATTTTATGTATTTCATTGTAACCGTAACCAGTTAACGTGGTAAAGGGCATATAACATTATCAATGCATTAAGTTAATCTCCAGGCTTTGGCAACTGTTCGAGAATATGTAACTAAAGTCGAAATATTGGCTTACACGGAACATTATCCTATATAGAAACCGTACTTGTTATCTGATTGGGAAATCCTTTCCTACCACAGAACAATTTTTGTGTTGTCTTTTTAACGTGTTTTTTAGTGCACCGTACATCCTGTGGATACGTAAACAGGAAAGGTAGTTGCTTTCTACTGCAAGGTATTCACATGAACTTTTTGTTTCATAATTTGCTACGTTTGTGAGACTTTCTTTGAAGTTGGGAGAACTAAATATGATTTGAAAATTGAGAATCTTGTAAATAGTGCACACAGACGAATTGACGGTGGATTGTGCATGCAATCTATTTTCACCTAGTTGGTAATCTTGCAGTCAATATGCATAACATTAAAATTTAAGGACTCATCATCATCGTGGTCCATTGAAACGGATATCCTTAGCCATCGTGGGTACCCGTGTTTTTTCATCGTACCAATTTCAATGTTTACACCTAAAAATGAATGTATTGGGTAAGGTTTATGGCTTTCAATGTTAAGAAATTTCACGTTATCAATCCAAATAGATTTTCATACATTTACATCCAATAATTGTACAGCATGGGGTTGGGGTCACTAATTTTGTTCTCCGATGCATATTCAGTATTGGCATTGCGAGATACAGTCGATGCCTGGGAAAGGGAAATATAGTCATCATTGTAAAACAAAGAAGAACGAAAATCGAAAGTTAAATTTAAATTGATAAAACTTATTCAGATTAGCTGAAAACCTTAGAGTATACATGACTTATCTTGTAATTATTGTAACATAACCTAACATAATGTCTCAAATATACCTTTGTATTTTGTTAACTTTGTTGAACATTTAAACTCCTTAAATAAGTCATAACAGCTTTATATAGTTCTAAAAAGACATCAACTAACCAATCTTTAGTGAAAGTGATGTCTCATTGATCTAACTAATTATGTTTTGACAAATTAATTTTAAGAGGGTAGTGACCAACAAGAACTGATGTTTGGTTGTCCAATTGCGTGCTTAATGGTGGCAAGACATGCATCTAGAGAGGAGAATTAATTCAAAGGTTGTAAAGTGAAACTCTTACTGACAATTAGTTCGAATTGTGTTTATATCTATAACATTTTTGAGATGATATTTCACAATTTGATGAAAATGCAAAATAGATGACATGACGCTTTGCACAATTTCAGTAGTTCTTTGTTAGGCCTATATATTTTGCGTCTTCATTACTTTATTAATGGGTTTCACATTGGTAAGTGATGTCGATATTTTTTGAAAAAGAAAATATAGGCGTCCAAAATGAAACTCTTATAAATGTATGCAATTCTCAATTGTCCTTGAAATGAAGGTTAAGTAAATAAAGGATTACATGAGACATATCATCTCTTTACGTCACGTTGCATAGTTAACCAAAATTTATTTACAGAATGCAGGTATGAAGCAGAAATTGGACTATTAAGTTTTCAATAATTGATGCATTTTGATAGTCCTTGTGGCCTTTTTAATCACTTCTAATGATTAAGACGCTCAGTACTCCGAAACGACATTTTCATTTCACACTACCTTTAATGAACGTCGATATTGTGAGCTGAGGTAAAGCTCATGGTTCAAAACTCGACACATTTAAACGACATCTTACTTGTTTAACAAGGTTCTTGAGTCAATTAATTAATTCATGAAGATGCCAATCTCTATTGACAAACTATTGACCAATGAAATATAAATTTGCTGAGAGGAGCGGTGTGCCAGAATTGACGAATATATCAGTTGCTTCAGCCTTTACACCTTGTCTCTGTAATAGCATCTTCTCTTAAAAATCGTATAAAAACGATTCAGAATTATCATGTAACCTCATTATAAAATCTTTGATCACGTTTTATTCGAACACTGAAAATAATATACCTGGGGTGCGTTTGGAAGTCGTATAACAAAGTGCAAGAAAAATGGAATTTCCAAGAAATATGCAAATGTTAATATTGCATGTTTTCTGTCATGTAACGTCTGTTACGAAAGAGTATGGTATTTAGAATACTCCCTGTTGATGAAGAATAACCTTCCTGACTTGAGAGTGACCACAATTATACTTTCCGATTCTTCTTCTTCAAATGTTGACACACAACGTGCGTCTCCGTCTATTGGTATCACCGCCAATAACTCATCGCCGTGTTGGTTGTACTGTGAGAGGTATCGTTTTACCTTACCGGGAATGGTATGCACCCATATCATGTATATGAAACTGTTGGCATCCGTACATACACTGAGAGGTTCCCATACACCTGCCTCTGAATCTGGTCGAGGTAAGATATACTTCACGTCCCCCTCCGATCCGTCCAATGCAACCGCATAGGCGTTCTTACCGTGGTAATCACAGATCAGCAGATGGGTTCCATGTACTTCAATATCTCTGGAGTGACGTATGGCGTCTGGAAGCTGAATAGTGCGAATGTATTTCAGTTGATCATTAAAGATATAAATGTCTCTACCGTTAGAGCCTACAATGATAAGATCATTAACCTGATCCGTCGTTACGCAGTACATATACCGTGATAATGTCCAGGAGGGGATGTCCCCACTTACTTTACTGCATTTGTAAGCACCGTTCCGCACGTCATAAATGCCGACCTCATCGGGTACACAAACCGTTGCAACAAGGAATTCAGATAAAAAGGAGCAAAAACGATTAGGGTACGTGTCAAACTTAATGTTCCTTTCAAAACTTTCGAGTCGTATTGTCTGTCCCTCTTTATTAATCACTGAAAGATATGAACTTTCCTTTGTGGCGCAGCCTGTGATCACAATTCCGCCATCTGAACTGCGGCTTACGCCGTCTACCGACAAGCGTTTTGCTCTGACATCTCCCATAACAACCTCAACTGCGTTGTCTTTCGTTACTGTCTTATAGTGGCTAAAATTGTGGAGGTCATCGGTGTCAAAGTCAGACAGCGATTCTAACTGCGGAAAGTCCTTCATCACATCATCCACCAGATGTTGACTGGCTAATGTTATCCCAGGGAAATACTGTGAGTACAAGCAGTCATCCTCGTACTTCAGAAGATTTAATGTCGTGTACCTGAAGTTATTGTACCTTTCCTTCGTGTGATCTGCAAATGTCAAAATCTCTTTAAGCTGCCTTTCTTTCTCCTGCATGTGCGTTTCTACAACTGTATTGAGATGATCGAAATTTTCTTGTAATTGTTCCATAAAGCATGTGGTCATGTTTTCTTTCTCCAGTCGGTATTTTTCTACTATAACCTTGATCCTCTCTGAGTAATACTTCTCTTTTATATCTGTCAAACGTTTACACTCATCTAATAGTTCTTGAACTTTTTTCTCTGTCACTATCCTTATGTCGTTGCATTCGTCATTCTTTCTCTTGTTCATGATGGATATCTCCTGTTTCATTTTTTCTTGTTGATTTTTTACTATTTCTTCTAAATTTGCAACCTTTTTGTCGTATTGCACCTTCAGGTTTTCCTTCTTCTGTGATACGTTCTTTTTAAGTTCTTCTCGAACCATTTCCACTCTCTCTGTCATCTCGAACATTCTGGATTCCTTTTCGCTAAGTTCGATGAGTTTGCTGTCCAACCGTTTCCTTTCCATTTTACCTGACTCGGTCACGTGTAATACATAGTGGCCCTTGTGTGTGGTATTAGTGCATAAAGCACACACGATTGTATGTTTACAAGTATAGCAACAAAACAATACCTCTTTCTCATCCGGATGATGTTCGCATTTAGGAGGTTCCTCAGTAATAGATAGCTTCTCAGGTACGAGGTTCTCACTCAGTAACTTAATAATATGCCCTTCGTGGTCCTTAGAGCTGTCATCCTGAGTATGCTGTGCATGGCATTGGTTGCATAGATAAATTTCACACTCGCAGCAGTACCACGACACCGTGAACCCATTGGAGCAACTTTTGCAAACCGTTGGAGAGTTCTCTTCAAGAGATCTCTGCAAATGTGTCAGGTGGAGCATAGATGAAAGATGAAGATCATTCTGGAATCCATCAACGCCTGACTTTGGTATTCTGCATTGATAGCTACACTTTGGACATTGAATGAATCCTGTCTTCGAGTTCCTCTCTATTTGTAGCAAGCATTCTCTACAGCAACGATGAAGACATGGCAATAGTTTTGGCTTGATAAGTTCATTTAAACAAGATGTACAAATGAACAAATCTTCACTCGTCTCTGGCGGCAGAAACTTTGAGGCCATGACAGAACAACCCTGCAAACAAAATTAAATGATGCAAAATGTTGTTCAATCAGATTTGTTCAGCGGAAATTTTGTTGTTCAGCTTATCTCATCCCTAATGCAAGTGCACCAGGAGGAGATATGGTAATGCATCAAGCTGTTTGGATGAAAAGATAAACTTAAATTACACCTTACCTTCAAGCCATCAGTGATACCGTGTTCAAATAAAACTTTTTTTAGCACAGGCCTTATCAGTTTGCATATCATGGTACAAAATAGGGTTGAGTTGATATTACCGAATGCCGCGGCATGTTGGCAAAAGGAGGAGGAGGGGCTGAAAATGCTTGCCTAAATGTAAATATGAGAGCCGTTGCACATGTATGTGTGTAATAAAAGTTGTTTCCGATCACCGGCAAGTCGTATAAACATCAATCGTGGTGGGTAGGTGACTGGGTGTAGAGTGTATTGTCTATCCTAGCTTCATAGAGCACCGTTCAAGGGTCACATATCATGCAAACAAAAACACCCATTTTAGCATTATCTAATGTATTACTATGTCCTATCGAAGATATGAAAATATCCTAAATGTCAAGAAAGCGTGACAAATAACTTTGAGGAAATATCACGTCAGAAGCTAAAACAAGTAACAAGTTCCAAGCTGAGATGTTGAAGTGGTGTGAGAAAATATGTCACGATTTAAGGCGTAAATCGGATAAAGTTCAAGCGTAGTTAATAAGTGCCTTAAGATGCAGTATTCGCCATATCGATAACCTCGTAGTTCGAAGATCAAAGGTAAAAAATTCTTGAATACCAGTTAGAATTTCTCATATCTCAGTATCGTATGACGTGTAATGATGTCGAATATTACACCAGATTGTTTCTAAGGTTACATGGTAATTGAGAGAACTTCTTTCCTCGGATATCTCCGTCCAACATATTTCAAAACTTCAAACGGGACAAGGACTATCTCTGCTTTGTCATGCAAGCACATCTGACCTTATTTAAAGTTACTCTGTAAGTTGGTAAATTTCTCAGTCAGTAAATAAATCTGTTACAGCTGCAAAAAAAAAAAAAACTGCGTCACATTAAAATTCCTGGTAGAAAAAATCTTTAAAAGGGAGTCTACTAGTAATAACATATCATGCTTCCAAGTATAAAAACATATGTATATGCCACAAAATATTTCATTAAATGTGTCTATCATTTACAAATAATATCTGTACATAGAGTAAATCCATTTTGTTATGCAATTATTGTCAATTGTAGCAAGAATAAATGAAAGCCGTAATCGAAAGAGGTTACAATTTTTCGGGGTAGCGTTGTCTGGAAAGTAGGACTTGTCAGGAAGCAAAAATGACATCAAAGATACTCCAGAATGTATAGTCTTTTGTCTTTATAGTAATCTGTTAGTAGAAATATTTCTCACCTTTTCATATACCCCTTCCTTAGGCCTGTGATCAATCATCTCGTGATTCAATGAGACGCTTACATATTTGTATGAAAAAAGGTTGAATCACATAGATTACAAGAAAAAATAAAAAAGCGCCTCAAGGTGTATGGCAATGAATGCAATGAATGCCTGAAGTTATTGGAGAGTGGTGATCTTAGAAATATTTTGACGAGGATACAATATCTAGGCGCATGAGCAAAAAGAAAAAAATGTTCTTTCAACCATTACAGACCATCCGCCGATTTAATATTAGTTTGAATTATTCAGTGCTTCTTTCCCACAGTAAATTGGACCACTTACATGCAAGTCATCACGGTCAAGAGAGCACATGAAACACGTACTCCTGTTGTGATGGCTTCTTTCACTCTCATAAACTGAAAGCCAGTTTGATCAGTTTCGAAGTGCATTTTGCTGTTTTTTTATACTTGTTAAAACATCAAAAACGCAGAAATGTGTATTAATCGTATCGTTTGCCAAATGCCTATACTTAATGTGGACAATAAGACATAATAACACGTGTTTGAGAGAACAAATGGAAATGGAACGGTAATAATACTTACACTCCATCAGATAGTCTACTTTGTTTGCTTCTATTCAATGAGCTGTGTTAGTAAGTGTCTGTTTCTATGCTCCAAAATTCTGTTTTTGATGAAACACTTGTAGAAGGTTTTTTTTCCATTTACTTATTTTCCTAATTAATAATTAAAAAGAAAATGTCCCTCATTGTATTGACTGTTGACCTACATTGGCAATCAAAACACTTTAATCCGCTTCAATAAAACGAGAGAATTTTAAAGGCTTGATTTGTCGAGATGAAATTAAAATGGGTGTGCCGAAAAAATACCTAAATTGAAAGTAACAGTTCAATTTTAGGGAAAACGTCGTTTGCCGATGGCATTCCTTTTACACAGTGAGGTAACTCAATATTTATGTGACAAAGATGATACGGTACGGTGCTGCTGTATTTTTCTGTAATTTTAGAGGGATGGGATAATAATATGGTTGACACCCCTGTCAGAACTAAATGCAATTTAAAGTAGGCCTATGGTTTATTGATCTTTTCTGGTATTCACAAAAGTGTTGCTTTGGTAACTTCACTTTATTTCGTAGAAGTTTTTTATAAGGTGACAATATAGTTTCACCTCTCCTTCAATTGCAGTCACTGACTTCTGTAGTTATGAGGTCAAATTGGAATGTATCCAGTTTTGTAAGTGGAGTCAGTCTCAGGCATTTGTACTGGCAAAAAATCTTTATCCAGACATAACAAAATACTAGTTACAAACAGTGACGTCTAGTTAGAGATCATGGAGATTATGCCAAGAAAATTTTCATGAGCAAAGTAGTCCCTACGAGCGAATTGCTAAGTGTTTGGTTCGACTTCATGTGGTTTTTACGAGTTATTTTGCCGTTTATGTGACTTATTACGCCGTCTGTAGTGCAAGTGCAAATAGTATCATGTTGTCCCTGCCACTTATTATGTCATTCCTATGAATTAGTATGTCGTTCCCACGACGACATCTTGTCAAGGTGGAGGATATGTACAGGAATTTAACGCATCCGCTGTAAATTAAAGTGAACAACCCGTCTGCCTATCTAAGAGAAGTGTTACTATTAATTGGTGCGTAGGGTTCAGAAAATTGTTGACAACAGTGCCAAGTTACCACGTCCAGTTTTAACACACCAAATTCATTTTGTAATCGAATAGCCTCGAGTCTTGGATTTACTCATATCGACGTGTTTTTTTTCTATAGGACAAGATACCAGTTCAGGATACAGCAGCATAATTCCTGAGTATTCCTGCAGCAAAGGATTGGTACACCCGTGCTGCAGTGAGTCCTGTACGTGCTAGGCTTCAGACTGGTACCGACACACGCACAGCACAAGTACGGTTTCAGGTATGTAGCACATTATGATTTATGGCAGAGGATTTCTCAATAACAAAATTATCCCATGTTGATGCGAAGGCATTTGTGTGTACGTGGTTGTGCGTAAATACATTGTAAGCACCATCAATGAAAAATATTCAATTTTGTCTTCTTTCTATTACTAAAGCAAAGTGCCTTGTACATTTCCGCCTTAGCTTGTTGAATAATGTTACTATTTCAGTGAGCTTTCAAACTCAGATTGCACATGCATTGTCTCTATACCCACATAATAACAAACTCGTTCCACATTTCCTGGATTCAGAATGTTATACATGCTTGTTATATGATTGCTGGTCAGGTTCTATGTTGAACAGAGTGACTGCATATTACTTTCTCATTGTCTAAATTACAAACGACGCTTTGTAGGGTCGCACTGAGAGGAAGCTACAATTGAATGTGTTCAGTCGTGCCGACGGCTCACGACCAGACGAAAATCGATGGAATCGTAGTCGTAGGGCTGGCCACTCCGCCACTGTTGAATACCGCGTGAAGTCGAGTCTCGTCGGGTCTTTGGTAGTCCTTACAGTGTGAACCGGGCTTAAGGCTGCATTATGCCTTATCCCCCCCCCCCCCCCCCCCTTAGGTAGTAATATGTATTCAAGCAGAGAATGAACATGTAACAGACTTTAAGAGGTACATTTTCATTATGAAGTATATAGTGCTCGCCTAGTTGTAGTGCAACTCGATTTGCAGGCATTGCAAGTTTGCCAAAATGTGCCATATTTATTACTGTGGTGGCAGGATATCACTGTGTGTAGCATCGAATATAGTGAAGAAGGCTCCTCGAATCAAAGTGTCGTGTGCGTTACCAACTAGGCAACGCCTCTATTTCAAAAATTCTATATGTTACAGTGTTCGTGTTACAGTAGGAAGATATCAATCCCATCAGAGAGCTGTTATTCAGATGGAGAAAAACGAAAAATTTAATTACTGCTAATACTTTTCATGTATTTCTTTCCCTTATTTGGAGGTTCTAGTTTAATAGCATTTACTGAACAATATCATTTAGGTCAATTCATCTTTACCCACAGTGGCTGCTCAGAACAATAATTTCATGCGTTGTAAGAGGAAGCAGCATAAAACTAGAAACAACCATTTCATTGAAATAGATGAATACATTCATCCTTTACCCTAATGAAATATCGCATGCAAAGGAAGTTGAAGAAGGCAGAAGCCTAATTTTTTTACCTCTATGTATGAAGATTCCTGAGGTTTCCTGAAATAGTCAGATATGTTTCTTTTTCACTTTTTACATACAACCAATGTTATATTTTTAGCTGGAAACAATGTGCACATACCCAGTCAATTGTTCTGAATTAAGGCTTTCTGCGTTGATCCTGCATAAATTCTTGAACCTTGATAGGTGACATTTTGGGCTCAGACTTTACCACCACCCCCCTTTTATCCCTCCAGCTCATCATTACTCCGCTGATTTGAGGGATTGTGAGAAAAAGTGTATCGTATGGTGTCGGTTTGTGTGTTCGTGAATTTCAATACTGAAATAATTGAAGGATATTGAAACGTGTTGTCAGTTTTGCGAAGCTTTTAAGTAGTAGACCGAATGTTTAGCGAGGGAGGTAGATTCTATAGGGATTCTTACAGAAGTAATACGTTACCATACATTACAAGAATTCACTTTTTAAAATATCATTTCTTCATGAATGCGGGATTTTTTAGTGGTTCCAGACGAGTTCACCAACGACATCAATATGACCCCTGTTCCACTCTTTTAAATTGTTGAACGATGTGCACCAATCCTGAGGGAAACAGGTCCCATTTTTACAGTCTTTGGTATGACTCGACTAGGAGTCGAACCCCTAACCCCCCCCCCCCCCGGTTGGAAAGAGCAAAATCCATGAAATAATTCGTGTAAATGACATATTAAGTCTTAGGAATAAAGTGATAAGTTGTAAAAAGGACATAAAATATCTACAGAGCATCATTTCTACCTTCAATGGCAAGTGACAAGACTTATTGATAATATCAATCAGTTAACATGGACACCCACAGACACCTCGGAAAACATAGCGAAACATTTTGAAGCAATAAATAACTACTCAATACAGAAGATGCACCTGGTAAACTAGGTGTGACTTGCCGAATATGATCTGAATTGCAGTAGAGTTGATAGACATGCATAAGTTATGATGAGAGCGTTGAACGTACATCATTGACCGCCGATGTAAAAATCACGATCCGTGTCTTATCAGTTGGACCGATCTGGCAGTTTATGACAGAGGCTTCAGATTGACTTTCTCTACTTTGTTATCAATAGTGCCAATAGTGCAGTTGATCAACACATACAAATTAGTGCATACAAATTAATCTTCTTATACAATAGAATAGTGGAAATAAATGCCCAAATATTACAGCTTTCTGTTGTTTTTGCACTTGTATACTTCATCTGATTTTATCATCCTGATTTCTGTCAATGTAGTTTCTATGTTACTTCAAAAGTAATACTGTAATAAGGGGGCACTTTCTACATAATTATTACAAATCATACATCGTTAAATGGAACACGCATAAAAACGCACTTTTTAGATTGTTCAGGATTCGTATTTCAGTTTAGGTTGAAGAAGTTAAACAATGGAGGGTCTCATGAACAGCTCTATTTTTTTTTCGAAGGTTTAATTTCTTTTGATAAATCAGTGCCCGATCCAGGGTATCAAGTCGCTGTGAATAATGGCAGTGCAACTAATGAAAATCACCAATGATTATTAGTACACAACGTTTCCAAATTTTAGCTATGTAGTAATTTTGTGCTTAATGTTACATCTTAGCAAATGTCATTTTCCATACCTCGCATCATTCGACCGCAGGATTCGCCCACCATAGCATTCGTGTCTTGGTCATACACAAAATATTACTGGGCTTTTGAATGTACGAAAGAGAAATTAATAATTTTCGCACACGGCACAATTGTGTGAAATTACCCCACGCAATCCGTCTAGACACTGCTATGCGTCCATGCTGATATGCATTACACATTTTGAATTTCATTTGTCATATATGTTTTCAAGAGAGGTTATTTTTACACATTGTGACTATTCAAATCGTACTTCTACTCCTTTTGTCTTGTCAGGATCGAGTCTCCCATTACATTTGTAAGACCCTTTTGTAAAAGACATGATTATGAGACTCCATTTTTGGTTGCTTGAATATTTGAACATTTGGTTTGATGTCTAGAACAGTTTTTATCTATTAATTTAGCGATTAGCTATCAGCCAAAAGTAAAAACTTTAAAACAGATGTCACATAGCAAATAATTTTACCCAACATCAGATATGAGATACAAAAATATGTGAAGAAAGTCTTGAGAATTAACGGGAATATAAAAATTACAACTTACACGATTCTTTTGCCTGCTTAAGTTTACACAAACATTCAGAAACGTATTTGAGGTACCCGAGGCATGTATTCAAAGATCCTTCCAAACCTTATTTCTTTCAGCAACCTTCACAGCGCTCACAGGATCGTAAATAGACAGCTCTTTAGACTTGCACTCTTATTAAAGTTGAATAGAATGATCTTCTGAATAAGCTAGTCTGTAACTATGTGAGCACACAACAGGCCAGGCACTACGAGTATATTATCCACAAAGTACGAAAATTACGTTAGGCAAAAAAGGTATTTATAACTATCACTTTCGAAACAAGCGCCTCCCAGAATAGTCAAAGAACGAAAACGCTAATGGGTATTCCCTGGAATTGCAACTTTCACAGGTTTGCATTTTATCCATGATATTATGAATAGGTTTGTTCTGTAATTGCTCATTGCAAAATCATGTCAACGACAAGCAGTGAAAGAAATATGCACACATCATCAGAAGGTAACGCAGATTAAAGTATTGCGCAATGTCTTAGTACGGTCATAAATGGCATATTGTTACGTCAACCTTTTTTCTGGTTTCACCCTTTCAGCTGGAAAAGGTCGCAACCATCAAGAGATTACGAAATAATTAATTTTAACACATTGTTCCACACTAATATCCACGATCATATCAATATGAAAGAAATTGATAGCAATATAGTGATAGATTTGAATGGGGCACTGCGATATTTTGGAATTGTTAAAAAATTGATCCTGAACTATACAGATCCCCTCTATAAATTTCAGAAAATGATAGAGAAGGGAAGGAGTGGAGAGAAAATAAAACTGTGGTCGAAATTCCCATAATTCACTAATTTGCTTGATAAGTTAAAATAAGAGTGCATTTTGCATTTAATACATTCACTGTTTAAAAAGATATCCATAACGTTCGAATCATGGAGGCCTAACAGGCTTTTTTTCTTTTTGCAAAGACACTAGTTTGGCAACGAATTGTTAACTTTGCCAATTTTGATACGGAGATCGGTTTTGTGTGACAGCACAACAACCTCATTCTCATGAAAATGTGGTTGTTGAAAAGGAGATGTGCTATTCAACAGTTTCGCACGTTGTAACATAATATTGGTTATCGGTTAACATAGTTTATTCTCTGCTTTGTTTTTGACGATAATGCGGTGCCATTAAGTGGAAATGTACAGATCAGTACGGTCCTCAAGTTCTCATCTGTCATGTTTGGTCATTTGCGAATGTAATTTCAAAGTGATGATACCTCAAGTTTGTTAGGTCTATTGCAACACGCCGAAAATGCTTGCCCCTACCAAGAATGTACTTTTAGTAATAAAAAAAAACTGTTGTTTATTTCTCCCAAGTTCTTCCAGAGTAATTCTGAAGAATTGATCACAGAATAAAGAATCGTTTTTGAACTCTTGGTCACCTTTTGTCATAAGGAAGAGTCATGAAATTGCTAGTCAATGACATTTTTTCTTCAAAGAATATATCTAATTGATGTGTTCCGCATACTAACTCTCAACACAAATTAGTAGTACCTCTATGAGCGTTTATTACTTATATCACAAAGATGGAAAATTGTAGAACTGTATTTCATGTAAGATATGGTACCTACCACTGTAAAAAGCTCATGCAAAATATAACAAACTGAATAGCATTAACACTCACTCGGTAGTTTTAACTTTTAGGTAAAAGTGAAACTACTTGCCGTTCATTTTACCTGGTGAGCTTATTAATAACGGTTCATTTGCCTGCATGGAATGATCACCTCGAGCAACTAGTTGTCTTATGTGCATCTGAAGTTTGAACAACATGTAACCAAATACAAGATCGTAAACTGTCCCCGACGGTGGCATTATTAAATAGCATCCTGAAACGCAACATAAAGAGGAGGGTGTATACTGTAGCAACGTTCGGGTATGTCCTTGGTCGTTATATTTGTACGTTAATTTGCTCAACTATATTGCAATATACCTCATGAAAGAAACCCCAACTAAGGATCTCCACAATCAGCAGCAGGACAATGTACTCAATACACACCTACTGCACACATGGAAACAATCCGACGCCTCTCTTCTCCTTGTGCATATGGTCACTAAATGGTGAAATTAAAATTTGAAGGTTGCATGTCGTTGCATCCGAATTGTTACCTTGGCCATCGTATCGATGGGGAATATTCGATGCAGTCTTCCATCCTCAAACGAGAGTGATGCGATAACAAATGTGATCGCTTATATTTCTGAGGAGAATAACTAATCTTCTGGTTACGGAATGAATCCTAAATTACATTGGAATTTTGTAACCAACACAATTATAACAATAAAAGTGAAATGATCTCTTTTGTTTGGTATTTCTATCTCTTTATTTAATATCTTTTTATCTTATGGCATGATTTTCCTAGAAAATCAGTGACAAGAACAAAGCAAAAAGTAAATTACAATTTTTTTGAATGAGCTCTTAGTTAGCACACAACTATGTAAGTAGTTCACTGTGAACCAACTTCATTATTCAACTTTAAAAACTTGACAATTTTCATGAGTAAGGTTGGCTACCGTAGATACAGGACGGATGCTAAGCTGGTGTTCGAACTAAGAGAACTGCAACACAAGACTTCAAGTTAATTAAGTTTTGAAACATCTGTGACGGTGGCGATAAAATTAGAGGAAATGAATGTGGAAGAATTTTTATATTTCTTATCATAACTTATCATTGTTGTTCAAGTTGGAAACATGAACTCAGCTATCTGGTGTAAAGTAAAGTCTACAGAGTCTTACTATCGATTGGTCTAGATTCAACTTGCATTCAACTTAATCATTTTTCTTCTGTCCCGAAATCTATGTGAGAAATAGTATTTGCGAATAAAATCTAGTAAAAACAAGGTAGGAAGTACAAGATAGGAAATAGGAAATACAAGATAACAGCAGGATTTTTGTTAATTTTATGAAAAGTTCAGCGTCGTTCTCAAATTAAAGTGTATTGCATTATTGGTAACGAAGATGACATATGAAGTAACTCTAAAATTAAGATATATCATATTACTTCGTATTATATTTTCATTTTGCTATTTTATCATGCATTTTATCATGCAAAGACGTCTTCAATATCATATACATTTGGGATGACATACATTAACATATTACCTGTCATGTATGTTTATATTTATAACAATCGTCCATCTACACCACTGTTAGACCGTAAGCATACGACTTTCCTGCCTGCAGTGTTGCCACTAAAACAGTTTCCGATCTACCGTCGTGTACTGTGGCCACATACCTGGCATCCGGATCTACTTCTTTCGTTGCCAATAAGTGCTGACCATCCTGACTGTATTGAACCAGCACACTTCGTGAAGGAAATAGAATATCATTAACATATAACATGTAAATGAACTCCCTCTTGTCTGTGCAGACACTGTGAGGTATCCAGTCGACTGAATCAAGATTTGGATTAGCTAATTCATAGATCATCGTACTCTCTGATTCCCTCATCGTTACTGCAAAAGCTCTTTTGTTTCTCGCGTCACACACCAGAAGATTATCTCCATGTACAGTCATGTCACGAGCACCATTGATTTCATCCGGTAATATAATTGTATGACAGTAATTCAACTGAACATCGAATACGTAAACGTATCTGCTGTTGGTACCGATAATAATGTGACCAATGACAGGAGCAGTAGCCACACACCATGTGATTCTGTCATCTGGCCAATGACTGATCGCTTCGCTGATGCACTTTCTTTGGTATGAACCATCACGTACATCATAAATCCCGAATTCATCAGGAACGCAAACCGTTGCAACTTTGAATTCAGAGAGAGAGCAACAATAACGATATGAATCCATCACAAATTTCTTTCCTCTCGTGATTCGATCCTGTCTTTGTATTTCGCTATTTCTATTAATAACAATGATATGTGAATACCCATTTGACATTCTGCCAGTAATAGTGATGGTACCATCGTCGTTGCTGGTCACTCCGTTGATCAACCATTTTTTTCTTTTGATCCTTTCAACGTCAACGACATAGTCTTCAGTCTCATTTATAGTGACATCATCAGATATTACTTTTCCCAAATCATCGATTATAATATCACTTAAAGATTTTAACCCTGGAAATCCCTGCCTCATATCTTCCATCAGGGATTCGCAGGCTATTTTAACATCTGGAATACACTGAACGTCTGTCCACTCGTCATTACAAGCAAGAATAGATGAAACTGTGACTTTAAAGTTCTCATACCTTTCAATAACCTGATCGCAATAGTCGGATATTTGCTTTAGTTTATTCTTGCTTTGCTCTGTGAGTAGGTCTTTAGCTATTTTTATGCTCTTAAAATTTTTATCTAAGTTTTCCAGCTTTCTACAGAGTTCTTCTTCAATCTCATCACAATTGCTTGTGAATTCTTTGCTTTCATTGTCGTATGTCAACGTAGCATTTCTCCTAATTTCATCATATCTTGTTTTTAGTTCGTCGAGTTCTTCTTCATAACTGATATTTATTTGTCTCTCTTCAACTGTTCTTCTCTTTTCTATGTCATTTAAACCCTCTTGTCTTATAAGTTTACGTTTGTTAATTTTGTCTGCAATGATTTCAGCTTGCTGTTTGTACTGGTTGTTCAAGCGGTCTGTTCTTCTTAATACATTTTCATTCAGGTGTTTTTTACTTGCTAAAATCGTCTTTGGTAACTGATATATTTGACCTTGCAGTGCGTTTATCTCGTCGAGTTTTAACTTCAACAACTTTCTCTCATATTCTGCTAGTTTACTTACGTCATGTAAGTCATGACCTTTGTGATTACTGTAGGTACAAGCTACACAAACTGGGACATTCTCACATGAACTACAACATAGATGAGCTTCTTTCTTTACATGAACATGACACCTTGGATCTTCCGTCAATGCAGCCAACTTCTCAGCGTTAGTTTTTTCGCCTCAATGTTATCCAACTTGAGGGTATGTGAACGATGATTTCGAAGCATTTTTCTGCTGATATGAACATTGTAACACTTCTCACAAAGGAAGTCTCTACACTTAAAGCAGTAAGCGAAAATGTGTTTTTCCTTCAAGCAACTTACACATTTCTTTACATGTTTATTGTCAAACGATCGTTGTAACTGTATGAATTCAAGAATGTTTTTCATATGAAAATCAGTTTTGAATCCTTCAACTCCATCTTTTGGTATGGGACATTGTTGTTTACACATTGGACATTTGATTGTTGTATCCTTCGTTGATTGAATGACTGCTCTTAAGCAATTACTGCAATATCGGTGAAGACATGGCAACTGCTTCGGTTCTTTAAAGTGATCTAAGCAAACTGAACACAGGAAGAATTTATCTTCCATGTCCCTCAGGGGAGTTGACGAAGCCATCGTAAGGAGGATGAACTTTATGGATAGTCGGTCTGGATAAGAAACAGTATCATTCAGATTGTTGTAGATTATATTGTAATCACACAAGATAGATTGTAATCACACGTGAGCGCATAAATGGGAAATAAAATGCAACGTCCGAGCAATACTTGTACAATCATCACAGTTATTTAATGTTTTATGAATCTTGGTATGCAGTATGTCTCCGATTGATTTGTTTGTGGTTGTCCTATCGTTGAATCCCTAAAATCGATTATGATGATTGTGAATAAAAACTTACTGAAGAGATGAAAAAGTGATAAAGGTTAAAGGCCTCCTCAATCCACATAAATTAAAAAAAGGTCATGTGAGCGAAAACGAGTGAGAGATTAGCGGCAGACACTCGAATAAATGAAGGATATAAAACCTGTTTGTTCCATATTTTGGAGGAATGTGTAATATGATAAGTATTCAGGAATCTTAATGGAGCTGTCGATGGTAACATGTATTTATATATTGCAAATTTAATTTGCAAAAGTAACTTTGTAATGTTGATATTGCATGTTGTAGACTCTCTTCTTTAGATAGGATAATAATTTTACACAGGATGCAGCAGTATAACAGACCATTGAAATTAGGTCACCATCACAATAATATCTAGTATGCATGGGTGTCCCTTTATTATAGTAAGGATAAACATGGAAGTTGAGACACATGTCATAATTTAGAGATCTCTCAAATTTAAGTACGCTGAAGGAGTCATGGCATAAATTTAAAGACCGGTTTACACAAAACCTATCAAGAGATACCGGATATCAGAACAGCCACTTCATGACAGTAGTTTGGAATCCTCACCATATCCAGTGTAGAATGTACAATACAAAAGCAGCAACACTGAAAGGTTTAGATACTCACGCGAGGGAACTGCCTTTGGTATCTGTTTTATTCTTACGAACATACATCGTCTCAAGTTATATGTTTTAAATTGGTAGATGTACAATATGATTTGCTAATATTATGTGTAAATTTTCAATAGTTACTTCATTTTTGCTTCTGCCAAACGCAAGGCTCTTTACAGAATACATGATTACAGTACTACAAAGATAAACTAATTTGAAAACCTGACAACTGTTTGGCAGGATTAATCTCCTCTGATTACCTCGTCCATTTTTACTCACCTTTTTTGCCTTGTCCTTTAATTGTCTTCTGATAATCTGACCATGCCTGTTTAATCCAAGATGTCCTATTGCTATTACTGTTTTGTTTCTCAAAGTTAGAAACACGTCCTAAGTATTGCCTGAAATATTACAACAACTGTTTCCTCTTAGGGGTAAGCTTATATTGCTACAGCCATACACGTAGACACACATTATGATCTTGAGGAAGATAGACTTTGGAAAAGTCTTGTAATGTGCAAGTACTTTATCAAACAGCATATCACATTTTGTAATGCATGACTACCTGTATGCCATATTTATATATTTGTTAACTTGATAATTCAACAGGACTTTGACATCGTAGTCGTGGGCGGTGACCGGCTTCTCTGTTTACATATATTGTTGTAATTGTCATATAATAGGGATGATATTATTAGTCATTGCAATCATTCATAACTAATATTTTAGTTGTTGTTATCTTATCATGGAGCTCAGGGTTCAATTGGTCTCAATCTGTTTTAAGGATATGGAAAAGAAAGGATAACACAACGTCTTTTGTTTTTACTGACCTAATGTTGTAAGAATCAATATTTTTGTTGAAAAATGAAGGTATTCTCAATAATTTTTGATAAATCTTGAAAGATATGGACATTGATTACAACCAGCTGTTACATTTGGTTGGAAGGTGTTGTGGCTGGAAACTTCCAAGGTGTAGTCTTCAGATCCGAAACTTTTTTCTAAAGATGTTTGCATATGATGCACACGATTAAAGAATGAGGTCGTTTATGCTATTTAGCCTTCAGTACAATAGAACAATTTACAATAGAACAATTAAACTTCGTTAAGTAAATAAAGTCAGTGTTTTGAAGAGCGATCATTCTTCTTAATTACCTATTGAAAGATTCATGAGATCAGTTCATTCAGGTTAATCTTTAATATCTATATTTTATTAATGAATGCTGACATCGGGATCTTAGCCGGATCATAGGAGGTCAAGCACCCTTCTGAGGATGTGAGCGCGGACCTTACAATCTTCTTTACGATGGCCTCGTCGACTCTTCTAAAAGACTTGGACGGAAACTTCTACATGCCCTGTTTGTTTGGATAAATTTAAAGAATCGAAATTGCTACAAGGTTTCCATCGGATACTGTTGTGATTGCTTAAAAGCAGTCATGCATTCGAGCATAGAAGGAAAGTACTGTCTAAGACGGAGTCTTGTAGTAGAGAAATTGGCCACATTGTCGTCTGGGAATCCAAGATGTCGCTCACGCCAGCAGGAGTATGCAATTATGCTGTACAACTTGTGGAAATATACCATTTTCCATGATATCCATTTTGTTGATACGAGAACTTGATGAATTTATCAAAACCAAAATCAACTTTATGAAGTACCAAAGAAGGTTGAAGCATCAAAGCAACAACTGAACGAAAACGTTTGCCAGAAAACAGATGGAAATTGACATCGGATACCATCACTGTAAGAGAATCCGCTATGTACAAGAAGAAAATCTTTCCTCAATGCGGAATAATTATATTATGTATAATAATTTACAGAGTTTGGCAACAGCAACTGAAATAAACACAACACAGAATAAGCCAAAATTAAGATCTGATTATATGTCTAATTATTGTGCTCATATGAGCAAAAGATACGAGAACTTTACATTGATTCAACGTCTTCAACCATTCTAGCCTCTGGGGTGGACTAGACAGACGTTCGTTGTATTCTTGATGTTGGCTCAGGCTGGGAAGTCTTGATAGAAGGAATGAAGATGGAATTGGTAGAGGTTGAAACTTTCACAGTTGCTGATAGCAATAACGTAATGAAAGTAACTTGAAGGACCCCTCCGTAACGATATAAAAGTAATGGAATAACAAACGTTGAGGAAGATTTCCAAGTATTATTGTCAATGGCAAAGCATTAGAGTGGTACTCGCGTATCACTGTCATAGATAAGAATCTGGGGAATGAATAAAACGACGAGATTGTGAAAAGTCAGAGAAGTTACACGATGTTGATGTAGATCGTCGTTGTCTTACTTTAAAATGTTTGCGATTGTCAACAGAGTGCCCACCTGGCGAAATCGGTATTTGTGATGTCAAAGGTGGATCATACAAGAAAAATCCATTTAGTGAAGATAACCGAGACTGGTCGGAAGATCGATATGTGTGGTGTGTAAATACTGATACTGTCAACAATCACATTATGGTAAGTGCTGACAGCATATGTGTGTACATATTTGGTGATCAGCTGAATTACAAGCAGACTATTGCACTACCGGATATGGAAATAAAAGAGAGTAAATTGGTATAAAGTCTCTCCACCAGAACAATTTGAAGACACACGCAAACCTTGTAGTGTGTGTGAGTGTGTGTACAGACCAGGACGGGTCATACAGTATTCCCGCTCTGCTAGTGTTCCCGATGATGATGCCATAACTAGAATGGTTCAATACATCCAAGACGGCCGATATCTACTGGCAATGAAAGAAGTAGATGGTGTAGTAGACTCTTCTAATAACAACGTTAGAGGAGATAACACTGGCTGCCTGATAGTGAAGTAAGTAAGAACACTCAAACTATTCATCAACCATGTCATTATATACATCTGTACATTGACGAGAATGACTCTGATGTGACGTGTGATAATAATATTACCAACTTCTGTGTAAGTGCAAGAACCACATCGTCAATGTCTTACTTTAGCTGCTCATGCGTGCGAGTGCATAACTCTAATGGACATCTATCTACAAGACGGCGCGAAATTTCCTTCAATGAAGTTTGATATGGTATAGATATGCTGTTAACTACATTCCATATAAAGTCAATGTCATGAAGGATATTCCTTTGTAAGGAAGCTTAGGTAAGTACACCTTTCAGAGACTAAAGGGTCTTTTCTTTACTTTTGCTTGAATTTTGATAGGTATAAAGCGGCACTTCTGTCTTTGATCTTAATAACTCCTTTAAAGACAAAAGTGTTGATGTAAAATGGTTACCTTAACACTGGAAAATGGTCAATTGTAGGACTACGTAAGAACCAATGATACCGCATATTTTGTTATGAGGGAATGTGCGTAATTCTTTTTAAGAATTTATTTCAAGATCTGACCATGTTGGATCTTTATCGTTACTTAAAGATACTCTGCAATCTTTCTCTATCATATCCACGTTTCATCGAATAAATCTGGCAGTCGTCTTTCTGATGTTTTTAATGAGTAGTTCACTTGTCGCCATGTCAGTATTACAATATATTGAATAATACTTACCTTTGCGTAATTGAATAACAAAAATTGCTACCAATAGAAATAAGCTTGGCAGAATCAAGAATACAGGTTCTAATTTCAAACCTTTAAACCGAAGTGTCACATAAGGTTATACAGGGGAGCAATTATTATTCATTTTCTATGTCAATGCTTTTCGTAAAGCCAGTTAAGTGTTACACGTAATTCTTTATCCTGATGAACACAAACATTTTTGTGTGATGACCGACCATATCGATCAAAATCTGAAAGATTGCACAATTCCTATTGCAGATAACTTATCTTGTAATGTTAGTTAAACCTGTGTTATACAGTAAAAATATTCAGTGTAATGAATTGTGTGGAGCTAAAACAGCAATATCAAGTTGGTACTTCTAAACGGTTTTATTGGCCAACATCTTCCTAGGGAAAATAACAATACAATCCATAAAGTAACCAATGTAACTAGTATTCTTACCCGTTTACCTTATCATTCAAGATCTACTCTCATGTATTACAATACCCTCATAATTATATTTTTATCCCAGTGTAATTACATGTGGCGTTTCGTAGGATGCAACTATTTCCCAGCAAATTGAAACCATTTCTTTACGATTGCACGCCCTTCCTCACGAACTCCTCATCCTTGATTACAAGATGTTACAACTTGGGATCTTATTCTCCCCGAAAAATTGATTTCATAACAGAAGTCGGTCAAGTTTCAAACAATATTTCCAGTTCCATTTGATAAAAACGCCAACAAGACAACCAGGTAATATTTATATTCGACATTTTATACTTAAGTTCTTTCAAATCGACATTACTTTATTCTTATTGTAGCCGTCAAACGCCCCACATGGGGTTGGTGTTCGCAAACGCGCGACATCAATGAATAGAAACGCTGAAGATTAGAACCCGTGTGCTTCTTTATTTCTTATTACGCCTTCCTCGTGCTAATAATGCTTAACGTCAAATAACAGTTTATCTTGCCCTAGGCTACGTTATCACGTCATAGTGTCATACAGTCACGGTTCACTGTACAAAAAAGAAGAGAAAAACTATTTTAAAACAGTAACATTCACATTACCAGACATGCATAACTTATCGTATACAGGCAGGAGGTTTGCAAGGAATCACCGAAAATTATGAGTATTTCGACCAATTGCCAATGAAATTAAACCAATTATTTTGCAAATCGTATACTTACAATTGCAGGTGATATGATTATGTTATGTCACAGTATGTGTGAAAAAAAATAAAAACAGTACAAGAGGGCAGTCCACGGAGTTGCGTATCTCATCGCCAACATGCATTTATTTCAATAAAGTCTTAAATGTGCACATCCGTAATAGTTTACACGTCACAGAAACCAAAAAGGAGGAACAGAACGCTTGCTGTTGTTAGTGCCGGACACTGATTCTAAATTAAAGCTAAATATTCTTCCAACATAAACATGAAATGTCTGTCCTTCTTAAAGTTCCTACATAAATACCAAATAACATCACAGGAGGTGTTAGTTATGATCAGATATCAAACTTATCCCCCGATCTGTGCCCTCCAGTGTTTTGGCACTTATTCTGCCCACAATGGAGAAACAATGAATTAGCAAATGCTCCATTGAGCACAAACCCCCTCAAATGACATGATTAGATGTTAAGGCAGCCGAATGTGTCTTCTTTTCTCCATGAGGGGGTAATATGTAACCAAGCAGAGGATGAAAATGTAACTTTAAGAGGGACAGTTTCATCATGAAATTGTGGTAAACATGAAACGGTAATATAGATATCTACTGTAAGCAAGCTTACGCCTGGTGGTGGCTCAAGCCTGGTGCCACTACTTTGACTCAAGTAAAGATAACAAAACGGCTCAAAATTATCTGTCCATATTACACTACATAACTCAATAATACCATTGGGTTATTCCATAGGTTAGGGTTAGGCTTAGTGGTTAGAGATATAGGAGCATCCCTCTATGGGTTATACGCACATTAGTCTGCTATTGACCTGTGAAGGACCTGGTTCTGCTAAAATTATTGTTTGACTTAAAAATAACATTGTCATAATTGACAGTAACGTTCAAATAAGTTATCCACAGGGGCCAGTTCTGATAAAATTGTTTTGGCTTAATTTAAAAGGTGGTGTCTATCGCACGCTCTATTTGTTACCAAAAAATCATCACTGCAGTTCACAATTTACTATAAGAGTGATAAACTGTGCCTTCGTTTTTGTGTTTATAGGAAGGACCTTGTAAACTTTTGCGTGTAATGCTCATTTAGCAATCTGGGGGCAAAAATGACTTTTTTTCTTCTAAAATATCACTAAATTTTACAGTTTACCATAAAAGTAATATAATTTGAATGTTACACTCTCAGGTGAATCCTTGCAAACGTTTGCATTAAATGTTCAAATACTTCTCAAGATATGCTGGAAATATTAATTTTATTTCAAATTCGACTTTTTTTCCCTAAAAAATCAGCTAATTTCACTGGATTTACCATTACAGTAATTTTAAGTTGAAAAATAGGTTGTCAGGTAAGTATTTACGAAGGTTTAAGTTAATTGTTGTAACAGTTTCAAAGATATGCTTCAAATACAAATTTGGGGCAAAATTAACTTTTTCCCTAAAAATCAGCAAATTTGACTCAATTTATGATACAACCAATACATCTTGGTAATTTTAGCATAATGCACAACGTATCAAGTTTTAACTTACATACTAGCTGATATACGTTTGAAGGTATTCTGGAAAAAACCGCACCTTGGACAGGTGCGAGCACACACAAGCACACTCCCACACATCGGCACAGATGCTTTTATTTACGCCACCCAACAGGAGCCGGCTGCACCCGTGGTCATTCTACCATGGTACCCCTGGGGTGTTGCTACTCATAACTGCGTTTTCATGGCAACCGATCTCGGATAGTGGAGAGTACAATATATAGCTCCACTAGCCACGTGACTACAGTATCTCATCTTAGCTCTCTTAGGTCAATGAGATAAAAAAGGCGATGACCCACGGTTCCCCCTATTCTTGTGCTTCTAAATTATTAACTTTGTCTTTGGTTAAACCATTGTTTGTGTGGTGAATCATGCAAATCAATTATCTCAAACTAACCTCTTGTTAGGCATGAAATTTACATAACCTTGAATTTTTTTATCAAACTATTCAACAAAAGTTTGTTTAAAAAAGGATGTAGTACATTGCTCTGAAGCTTGTGTACGAAAGAGCAACCTATGCAAATTTAACTATATTCCAGTAAAATGTGAACAACAATTTTATGCATATCGAAGGTGTGTATTTTTAAAAATATAGTCTGTTTTCTTTGGAATTTCTCAAATAGCTAGCAATTTTGCAGACTCTTCACCCTTTCGTTCCACGACTTCCTGTGACTGGGCTGTATTCACAAATAGTGAAAATTGTTACATATTTTGTATTAGCACCCAATATAATTGACCCATGTCACTGCTAGTTATCCAGGGTCGAGGAGTGTGGGGGTATTTTGGTTCCTCCTACTATTAATCATTGTTTGTAACAACTCCTTTCCTCAGTTTCCCAGCAGATTACATAGCCAGAAATTTGGTATAAAATTGTAAGTAAGTGTAAAGTTGTTTGTATTAGGCTACATGGATCGGCTAGAAGTAGGAAGGGAAATTTAAATGCCCCATGCACCTAGCAAATGACCACAGACAGAGTACATATTTTAGGGTGTAAATATGCCCCAGGGAACTTCATGGTGCATAACATGCCACTTTTGTTCTGTTGTGGGTCATCTAGGAAGAATAAATGAACTCTATCAAATAGAGGGCGCTCTTCAAATGAGCTGAACCTTTTTCTAAGCTGAGCCTTGATTTGTTGTTTATCAGGTACCTATTATTCACAAAGTCAGTAGCTTTTCATATCGTCCCAGAGATGGACTGCGGAACTGAAGATAAGAAGGGACTCGAATGAGACCTTCGACCCACAATCTATTAGGATTGTTCAGTGATCGAGCTGCATGTGGTTGGCGGTTCAAGATTGGGATTCCCCGTGATGTTGCGATGAAGGTCATCACTTGCACAGGGAGTCGCATGATGTGAGTGGAATATATGAGTATATGCTTTGACTGCATTGCCTTTAATAAGTGAGCTGGTGCAGTGTGTTTGCTGCATTTTAGCGTTGGACTACAACCGATGTGAACTGAATTAGTCTATCTCTGTGTTAAGTGGAAGAAATTACCAGCGTAATCCCCTATAATCAGAAACGAAACTAAAGTTACTGTTACCCATGAGGTAAGGACAATTTACTAAAGCTTTTAACTTCTTTGGTATTGAATAGTAATATGTTGTTTCTTCCATGCAATATGCTCCTGTATGTTCCTGAGTTCTTGTTACCCACAATCCTGGACCATATAGTCGAGGATTGTGGAAGACATGGGACATCGGCCCACGCTCTCCCTATCAATGTTGAAATTTGGAATATCTGCTAGTTGGAGACAACATTACGCTAAATGAGTTAAAGTATCCTGGGCACTCTGATTCTCAGTGTAGCCAACATTGAGAAGAGGAGCGGGGTACGTAGCCCAACCATAAGCCTAACCAAATTTAAACAATTTCAACATTAAATGGAGGATGGTGGGTACTGTCACATGTGTTTTTGTCGAGGATTGTTTCAACTTCTCTACACAGCTATGAGAACATGCTAATGTACGTGTAGAGAAGCTTTTAAAATTTGTAGCACAACTTTGAGAGTCGTCATATGAACCTTGCTGTAAACTGTGATTGAATTGTATTATTATCAACAAGGGGGCACTAGTCATTGGTTTATGCCGATAATTTTAGGTTAAATGTGTGTATGGGTATGACGATACCATCAGATGATATTGTATACTGTGTACATCCCACATAGCCATGCATGATTGAGTTCTTTGTATAAATTGAGAAGGTATGAACTTCAAACAACGAGCGATGGAACAGCGTGTTGTTGTGTTTGAGAGTGTGTTTGGTAAGTGTGCCGTGAATAATTGACCGATCCCCACATTTTTTTTCTTTATTCAGGTTATTTTTATAAGTGCAGTTAATTGTTGCTTAAATCTCTGCTACCACATCCGTTCATGTTTGTAGCCATTCGAAAACACAGGTCGTATGTGGTAGTGCAACTCTGGTTGGGGCTCTGTAAAATAGAAACCGCATAGCAACCATTTTCAAAGACGTTTACATGAGTTTCTAGTGTCGTGCGAAACATGTAGGCCGAAACGAGACTTGATAGTTACGTTTTGTTGGTATTCAGTGACTAAAAATGAACAGTTTTTGTCTTGACAGTTATGTCTTGTTGTTTTGCAAACAGAAGACTTCATCAACTTCATGATTAAGCAAACTTAGCACATATGTTAATAGTCGTTCACTTCCGCCTAGAGCCGAGTATACACTGTTTTGCACTCTAAGGCTTATGTTAGACTCAAAATATCAAACTCGATACAATGATTACAACTTAATTAAAATATGTATTTTGCTTACGATACCACTTCGACGGCTGCCATGTCAGAAGTGTTCCAGGAAGTTTTACATGGCGTTAGTCTCATATCCTCACGTAAACTGAACTTATTGCGTCTACACTATTCTGCGATGGGCAATAATTTATATAGGCCACTTCGCTATACAATCCGCCAAGTACTCGTAACCCAAATGGCTTAACTTAAGAAACTGTAGTCCGTATCACCTAATCCTAATCTTTAAGAGCTAGAAGTTAGGAATAGTGTTTTAGGCGCATTCGTTCAGAGAAGTTCGAAATACTGCAATACTGATTTGTCTTGCCCGGAGTAGTAAAGTGTGCTGTGGCGTATCAATTGCAATATTGTCACTGCCAAGGTTTCCTACTAGATTAGGTCTACTAAGTATGATAGCGAAGTTACCGGACAGCGGTGACATAATACTGGTTAAAGACCTAACATGATGTGTATCGTTATCAGTTCAACTATAGCCTATGTCTTTCCCTCTATGCACTGTTATATGCACGTCTGTAATCTGCATAAGCATACCAAAGAAGTTAAAACGAATAGACTGTAGGCCTAAAATCACAGTTGCAGTATCTTCAAATATGGAGTGTAGGTCTATAGGTTTGCCATTGTGAGTATACAATCAATGTACTAAAGTGTTTTCTTCTTCCTGAGGTTAAAAGCCATGCATTGCTGGTCCCCTTTCGATTAGTGACACTTCTGTTCAATGGTTGCTGAACAATAGATGAGCTAGAGATACAACAGAGGCCTACACTCTCATGCAGAATTAGTCCGTGCATAGGTTACATCATTCCGATGTAGTTGTTATTGGCTCTCTTGCAGAACTGCCCAAAGAGAAACTACTTACCTTCCAGTAACCTATGTGCTACTGTACCTGGTGCCAGTGAGGGATTAAGCCTCAGCTGGCCCATACCTGAACTTTTTCAATTAGATCTCGGGCTAATAAAAATAGAGTCAGCCTAAAGTGAAACTTTTGTGGCTCGAATTTTCTGCTGGCCCCGAAGGCATGTGCCTTGTCTAGCTAAGTCAGCACAGGCTGCCTGGTGCACTTGTCAACTTTTGCCACTGAGCTATTCATACTGCATCCGATAGGCCTATCTTCTCAAACTTAAAACCCAGGACCAGAACTTCCCGATCTCGGGAGTAAACGTGCTTTGAATACTACCTATACTGAGGCCTTATGCCGTTTAGTCTAAAGTAAAAAATATCATGCCCCAACGTTATTTCTCATTTCTGTATTAGTATAAGCCGAAAAGTAGCCTGCTCATGCATGGTATTCAGGCATAATTGTAGCCTATGCCATTAGCCAAAGGCTAATGAAATTGAAAGGATAAAATCCCACAGCTTTAAGGTTTCACCGACGGCTCTCCAAAGTCCGAAGTCTTGCAGACGAAGCATTCCAACAGTAGTTTCATCACTGAAGTAGTTAAAGACAAATAGGGAGAGGAGGCCTTAGCTTCTACACAATAACAAGAATGCAAGTAATGGAGTTTCAATTTGTTGAATAACTATTGTCTGGCTCTGTAATCACAACGGAGGATAGACACGGCTTGGAATTATTTTAAATGGTCAAATGTCATTTGGGCACAGCAAGGGGCAAATTGTGAACCTGTTGTTACTGTGAACATCTTGATATTTTTGTTTATAGTAAATCTGATATTTGCATGCGTGTACTACTTAACAAGAACTCCAAAATAGTTGGAGTCGACTGTCATACGTGGTCGTAACCAGTTCCCATATTTGAATTTTTGGATGCACGGTATCCAAATACTGTTTAATCAGTGGTGTAACCACTGGGGGGGGGGGGGTTGGTGAGTGGGATATCCCAACTTTTCCGCAAAAAATTCTTTATCTGTAATCCCTCAAAAAAAAAAAAACACACACAATTACTGTATCGTAACACTGCCATTAACTCCAATGACTTGCATTTACCCAGTTAAACAAGGAGTTATTTTTGGCAAAGAAAATGTTTATTGTTTGCCCAATGTAGGTGCCCTTACATTCCTTTAATTCCAGTGAATTACCCCTCGGACCCCTCATCAAATCTCTCTACCCCACGCCTGATCTCTCGCTCTAAGCACTCGAATGGTCACCAGGAGTAACTACACTAAGGAATATTGCCCCACTTTTTTTCACCCCTACAATGTGCAGATGTGTTTAAAGTCTGTGGTATCTTGACAATCTTGTGAAACTTCAATGTGAGGTCTAATTGTGTCATTTGCTCTCATTTTTTGGGGGGGGGGGGGGGGGTGAAGAGTCACTTTATGTGCTGTGGCAGATTTCATCTTCTTGAGCATGAAAGTGACAGTCAAAACCGAAATTATTCTCATATAAGTTTAGTATTCAATGGTCCACAGTGTTTGATGGTAAAATATTTTAACTTAATCCCTTGTCTTCAAAACGCCAAGTACTGATATCCAAACACTTGTGAAATTATTTTTATAGTGCTCAAGCAAGTTGTGATAATGACTTACCTTCAGGTCACATCTCCTGATAAGAATGGTGTTACTGTAAGTGACTTGTTGATGACAGCCAAGTTTCTGGTGGTGATTTATCTACCTTTCTGTCTATCTGTCTTTCTGTCTATCCGTATATCTGTCTGTCTGTCTATCTGTCTGTCGGTCATTCCGTCTTTTCGTCCGTCTGTCCGTTTATCCGTCTATCCGCGAAGAATTATCTTCCACATCCGTTCATGAATGTGTTCGAAATACACAGTATTCTTTATGTAGAGGGCCATTGGGTGTATTCAGGAATTTTGAGCCGAAGGTCCCATGTTGGCCCTTTGGCTCATTTTATGAAATGCTGCAAAAATGCTTCTCCCCTACAAATTCAAAATGCATAGAAATCCTTCTACAGATTCTCTTGTACAATGTTGATGGTTTGTCATAATGATACTTCATTAGTGATGCTTCTCACGGTGTTCCAAATTTTTGGGTGCATGGTCCCATGTTGGCCCAATTTTTTAAATTCCGCAAAATGCTCCTCCTTCTACAAATTCTCTGGTACAATGTTTGGTGGTTTATGATAATAATACTCCATTAATGGTAACTTCAGAATGTAAAGGAATATGGGGTGAAAGGTCTCATGTGGACTCTTTGGCCCATTTTATGAATTTCTGCAAAGTGCTTCTCCTCCTACAGATTCTCTTGTACATTGTTGATGGTTTGTCCTAATGATACTCTGTCAGTGGTATCTAATTGGTTTTCAGTTCTTTTTGGTGTTTTAGGATTCCACATATGATTACAGGCACTTAGTTAAGGGTTCGAGCTTCTGCACCATTGGTGCTCTAGTATAAAATATGAAAATTTGAAAAAAGTAACATACATGTAATATACCTAAATCTGGAGGAGCGTCACATGTATTTATGAATCGCATATGAATTACACATCCAAAAGGACTTGTAATTGTAGTATACATGTTGTCTGGTACGACTTCCAGTAGTATGTTATCGTTTATTTTCAGACTTATTTTCCGGGACTTTCGTCTTTTTTCCAGATGGCTTCATCAACTCTTCTGAAGGACTTGGAGGAAAATTTTTTCCAGTGTTCTGTTTGTTTGGATCAATTTAAAGAACCAAAGTTGTTACCGTGTCTGCATCGATATTGTAGTGATTGCTTGGAAACAGTCATTTTAGCGAGCAAGGAAGGTACGGTGAACTGTCCCATGTGCAAACAACAATGTCTTATACCAGAAAATGGTGTTGACGGATATAAAACTGATTTTCATATGAAAAATATGATTGAGTTCATTCAGTTGCAAAAACAGTTACAAAATAAAGATGTAAAGGAATGTGTGAGTTGCTTAAAAGTCACCAATATTTCAGCATACTGCTTTAAATGTCGTGATTTCTTATGTGACCAATGTTACAACGTTCATTTAGACAGCAAGATGTTCATAGATCATCGTAAACGAACGTTGAAACTGGATAGCACTGAACGAGGGACCCTTACAGTAAAGAATTTAGCCACAATATCTGAAAACCCCAGATGTCTTGCACATGAAGAGGAATTTGCAAAATTATGTTGCACTACTTGTGGGAATGAACCGGTTTGCATTATTTGTACTTACAGTAAGCACAAAGGTCATGATCTACATGAAGTATCTGATATAGCAAAGATCGAAAGAGACCTGTTGAAACGCAACCTTGAAGAATTAATCAAACACAAAAACCAGATTTTCGAGTTACAAAAGAAGACAGAGGCATCTAAACAACAACTGGATGAAAATGTTTCGCTAAAAACAGAAGAATTAATCGAGCAACACAGACAACAATCTGACAAGATTAAAAAGAAACTTGATGATGAAAAAGTCGTTAGAGAGAGAGGTTTAAGTGAAATAGAAAGCAGGAGAAAAATTGAAAATGATGAAATAAATATGAAGTTTGAAAATGAATTGAAAATATTGACACAAAAATACGACACAATAAGAGGAGACACGCAAACAAAATTCGATAATGAATGTCAGAAATTCATTGAGACCTGCGATAAAATCGAAAAGAGTCTTTCTTCAATGCAAAAGAAGTTAGATAATAATTTACAAACATTGACGACAGCTGTAGAGATGCTCACAACACAGAATGAACAAACAATGAAGGAAATATCAGATTATTGTGATCAGGTCATTAAAAGATATGAGAACTTTACGTCAACGACTTTATCCATTCTTGCCGCCGAAGTGGACTGGACAGACGTTCGTTGTATTCCTGATCTTAACACAGCCTGGGAAGTCTTGATAGAAGAAATGAAGAAGAAATTACCAGATGTAGAAACTTTAATTGTCGTTGATATCGCTAACATAACGGACGTTATTTTTGATTATATTAAGATGACCGAACAAGAAGAGAAAGTTTTTGAAGGAATCCTTCGTAACGGTTGGTACATTGATGCAATAACGAGTATTGGGCATGATAACATCGTAATCACTGGTAGTGCATTACAGGAAGACTCTCACATCACTGTCATAAGTAAGAACGGAAAAATAAAACGACAAGAACATATAAAGTCCGAAAAGCTACATAGGCAGGATGGTGTAACAGCAGAACGTTCCTACTCTAAGTTGAAAGGATTGAAAATCGCAACAGTGTGCCCACCTGACGAATTTGGTATTTATGATGTCAGTGATGGATCATACAAGAAGAAGACCATTAGTGACGTCATCAGTGACTCGCGAGAAGAGCCACATGTGGTGTGGTGTGTAACTACTGATCCTGTCAACAACCACATCTTAGTTGGTACTGACACTAGATATGTGTATGCATTTGATAACCAGTTGAATTTCAGTCACACTATAACATTGCCTGATATAACAGCACAACCTTTTGAAATGACTGTACATGGAGATAGTCTACTGGTATGCGATAGCTCCAGTAACAAAGCATACGCAGTTAACATGAAAGGATCAAAATGTGAAGTTTTATATGAATTAATCCCACCAGAACAAGCTGAATACAAATGGAAGCCCACCAGTGTGTGCACAGACCAGAACAGATTCATATATATTTTATGGTCAGCTATCCTCGATGATAGTAATGATTATGATCATGATGATGATTGTGATTATGATCATGGTGATGATTATGATGATGATAATAATGATGATTACGACGATTATGATGAAGATAATGATGATCATCATAATGGGATAAGTAGACTGGTGCAATACAGTCAAGATGGCCGACATCTACTAGCAATGAGAGCAGTAGATGGTGCTGAGTGGGTAACGTCGCTGGCGGAGACTCTTCTAATAGCTACGTGGAAAAAGATTTACATCTACGGTCTCACAGTGGCGTAAACGTATTTTGATTTACTGTAAAAGCGTTTGAAAAATACGTCTAATCTTCATCAATCATTGTCGCCATAAGCATTGAAGACAATGCTCTGATGTGAGAGTGTTATCGCACTTTTCATTGTCGTCTGGGTCATTCGGAAACCATTTCGTCATGTCTAACTTTTGTTTTATATGCAGGTGTACAACTGGAATCTGCATCTGCTAAAGGAATGGCATAAAATTTCTTCAATAATTTTGTTGTGGTATTGATGTAATTAAAACTACATTGAGGTAATTGATCTGGCGGAAGTTATCCAGTGAAAACAAAATAGGGTACTTGCATGTTGCATGCATTGAATGACTTTTTTGTGTTAACTTTAAACGTTTTCTACAATCACACTTCAATTATGTCTAAGTCTTTACATCTTGTTTTAATTCAACAATGCGATGTAAATTGATGTCGTAACTTCAAAACTGTGAAACGAATACAATTTTCATCAACATGAAAGGCTGTTAAGATTTCATGATACCAGGGGTATCAAACACTTGTCAGATGTGGGGGACAGAACGAGCTGATTCAATGTCTGCCCCATATGGCGCGGATGGAGGGGCGCGGGCATTCCCTGTATGGCATGGGGCCGGTTAGGCGGAATCGAAAAATATTGAGGGATCCTGTACGCTAGCAGAGATAAATAAGCACAGCGCCAACCCAGTTGGCGCAGAACGTAAAGGATACGTTTGGCTTTACAAACCAAATGGTCGGAAACGGTACTTCCAGGGTGTTTTAAGGCTTGTGTACCCACTTTAAAATTAAGGACCTAAAAGGTGCAATTGCTCAAGTAATGTGGAAAAATCAATCTGTGAAAAATGGTAATACATACCAAACACATTGTAATGGTAGAAGAATTATAATGAATTATGCATTCCCTTTACCATTTTCTGGAAGCAATGGTGTAAGATATGCTCTGAAGGCTACACTACAATATATGTGTAAATGTGGACATAACTTCTAACTTTTAATTAATTTTGATCTTTTTTCAACCAAAAAATGACATTTTGTGTAATGTCAACGGCTGAGTGAGAGATACATGTCCCCTGTCCCCCTTCAGGAACAGAGCCCATGCATAATGCTGCAAATATTGCTTAAATCTGACTGTTCGTACTTCTTGTTGCGTCGGACGTACTTGCTCTTGATCCTCTTGCTCACGTTGGTCAACGATATCCTGCTGGACTGTCTTTCCCCCCTTATAAACAAGTTTAATTGAAAAAGGGCTGATTTGATTTTGTCCTTCTTATTGATGTTTTGAATGAATGATTCCCTCGATCGACCCCTCATCATTGTCAAGTGTTACAACAGATTGATTAATTATTACTTATTTCACTACCAAATATTGCTGCCAAAAGTAATGATATGGATAGATATGATGAGATAAAATCACGGGTCCTAATTTTATGCCTTCATTCCAGAACCATAACAAAATTGAGTTGTGACTCGTCAAGATCTCGTTAATATGTTGTTTTGTGCAGCTGTGTGGAGATATAAACGACAATATCAAGTCTGTACATCTTGGAAGGGGTTTAATTGGTGAACATCTTACTTTGGAAAATCAGAATCAGAATTTATAAAGTAACCAACTGAATGTAACGCAACATAGGTGTTCGCTACCTGCATATGGTACCGGAACTATTCCTCTCATGCTTACAATATTTTTATACTATCGCATTCGTCCCACTGTAGATTGTGTGTCGAGTTCATGCTGTCTCCAAAGTGGTTACACCAGTCTTTGAACGCCAGCAGATTTTGTGCCAAACCCGTATTTTCCATTGCACACTCTACTTGCTGGTTACAAAAGTCGTAACAGCTTCGAATCTTAATTTTCCTGAATAATTTATTTTATTGGCAATAGTTCTTTAAGTTTCAAACAATGTTTTAAGTTCATTGTGATATAAATGGCTACAAGCCAACCAGTTAATATTTCGATTTCAAATTAAAAAAAAACACGGTAGTGGGTGTAAATTATTTAACGCAGGTGTTAAAAAACGTAAGTGTAAATCAACATACGTACTCCAAACACATCTAGTTTATTATTAGTACATGATGTTGGCTAAGGGTGCTAAGCCTCTTCATGATTTTCTCAGCATCTTTTTTTAATTATTCGTCTATACTAGTAGCCAAAGGAATAAATTTAGATTGTCCATTCTTTTATGAACATAAATGTAATACAGTTAATTTTAAGCACATGTATTCAGGTAACAACTGTATACCAGCTTATGTTACTTTACATTACTATGGTGATGATTTTTCTACCGCAGTGGTGGTCAACCTTTTTCACTCAAGGGACCACATTGCCATCTTTGAACTTGCAGACTGGCGGCCCAGCCTGGTGCGTCCTCTATTTTCATTCTCTTTATACTATCTGTACTGTAAAAGAAGAGAACATGTCTCAAATGGGAAGCGTGTAACAATTACGACAATAGAGCTATATGAATGAAAAGAAGACATACTTAGGGAAGTGAATGTAAAAAATTGTGAAAATTTGACTTCGGCCATATTGGTGTAATTTTCTTATTCTCTTTACTTTTTACTTCTGTTCACAAGGGGATTGAGGGACCGCATCTTTCAGCACCATATATAGTTTACTGTGATGAAAGTAATATACTCAAATTCTTCAAACCTGAAAAAATATTTTACTTTTTCCTACAAATCCGTACTCAATTTATCGATAGTTCTTAGCAGAACACAGCATTTCTTGATAGCATTCTGGATACCTGGTAAGTTCCAACATTATTGTGGTCTTCTTAAGGCGACGATTCTTTATCTGAAACTTTATTTTCACTTCGTGAATCACTATTATGAACTAAGCGAAGGTAACAAGGAAAAATGATGATGTACAGTGAAAACAAGTACAACAGTACTACAAGAGGCTACAGCAGTAACACACGGATCCTGCAACTGCGAGGGATAGTCTAAACCCATACTGAATAATAATATATTTTCATAAAAAATAACGATATGAAATATTCCTCAACTAAATTTACACAAAAGCTAACGAATCAAACAAACTGACAGACTGTGAAGTGACATTCTTGTATAATCTACTCTTTACTGAGTACACTTAAGTGGATTTTCTGAAACGTTTCTTTCCCGTTACTATTACTGTTTCTATTGTAGGTATTCTTGCACGTAGTCCTGCACCTGTCGATCTCACAGAAAGCATTAATTTAACTAGACCTATATGATTTACTGACTGACCGTTCTAAGATGCAGTAGCTCGATTTCTCAAACGGTGCAACTCCGGTTTTAAACTCCTCTGTTTATCTGAATAGGTTCTCGTCAAAGTCTGCGTCCACAAGGAAAACAACGCAGCATTTGACAATGGAAGATCTGAACAATCCAGTTAAAGAAATAACTTTGAAAATTGCAAGTATCACAGTATTATAAAGAATGGAGTGATGACCCCCCCACTCGGCAATATCTTGTATCAGGATTGGTAAATAAAGTATTCGAAGTGCCCTTCTGATATATCGCCCTTCGCCCTTCTGATATATCAACAGAGTGTAATTTCACATTAAACACTACACTATCACACAATGTGGATGCTTTTCGAGCGTACTGTAACACTCTATTCAATGTAGCAAACTAGAAAATGTGGTTACGAAAATTGCAACCACCTACAGTCCATGATTGCCCTGCGTCGGATTCCTTTGGAACGCTCTAGCAGTTCCATGATTATTACAGTGTAAGAGAGTAGACTATGGCTCCGTATCATGGTATCGTCAGAGATGTGTATTATATTGCACGTCCATAGTCTCTGAGGAATGAGACCATATACAGCCTACAGAACGTATGCAATACACGGAAGCAACGATTATCACACTCACGGCTTGTACGTACAATATAAGGTTTGTAGTTTGACTCACTCAAATCTTTTTATTTTTAAAATACAAAATTGCCAAAAACCGGTTTCATTAAGCCATATCATGACGTAATGGACATCACAATTACGGACTGGTTTATCCTCTGCCATAGCTAATGTTGATTCTTTCTATTGAAGATTGTCGTTTCATGTTTTGTTATGATTTTCTAACGAGATACCGCTTTTCTTCAAAACGTGAATATTGTTTCAACTTCACGCACATTTTTTTAATCCTTTCTTTTATAAGCACCTCTGCTGCAGCGGAAGCTAGTTAGACGGGCTTCTTTGGGAAGGTAACAATTTACTTTTAGAACTGGTCGGAAAAAATAAACTATTGTGATTGGTCGATGTCAGGAAGTAGCCCAAACTCCTTGCACGTATCGCTTTGTATTTTCTTGAGTTGGGCCCATAATGGTTGGGCGAGGCCAAGAAACGCAAACGTGGGATTTTAGCCTGTGAGTAACAGGAAGCCGAAAATGAAGTATAAAAACAACATGTTTGAGAAAAGATCGCGGAGAGTTCAAGATCGAGAGGGCCAATTACATAAATTATGTAGAGTAATCTAAGCCCTAAATTACCGAGTTAGTTTTTTTTTCTTCTTAGATTTGGAGATTTGTGTGTGTGTGTGTGTGTGTACAGATTGTATGGAGAAAAGCTGCACTGTAAATTCACTTTTTCTTTCGTATTTTAGCAAGGCTAGTGTCATGAATGTAGCTGAGAAGTAGAATTTTTTCCGTGTTCTCTGTTTAAGAAACTGCAATAATCGAAAAAGCAAAGATTGTCGAATAATTTTGTTGACATTATTCATTGTAACTAAAACAATTTTAACGCCGAAAGTATAAACTGCGACCAGTGATTTCATCTAATCAATTGTGCAAGTAAGTCGTTTTTATTGTCGTAAAGTTTTATGTTAGGTAGAAAAAGTACGTAAAGTAAAACTTACTGTGCGTAATTAAAATACCCTGACAATATATTTCTTGGTTGAGTCCCAACGACTGTGAGTTGTAGATGTAGCGATCCTGTGATCTCTGTGTGGTTTATGAAGAGCGCCATTCACTGACTTCATCACTGATCTAACTTTTCGCATCTTTTACGATTTGAGTAATATTGAATTGTCCTGAGTCTTTACGATTGGCACTTGAAATTGAAATAATGGAGGACCGGTAAGATATTTGAGCCTTATATTATGAGACTGTGGTTGCCTTATCTTGCAAGCGAGTAAGATTTGTTACTCTGGAGAGCATTTGATCATAGAAACATGTTTGCCGTGTTAACGTTACTTACCTACCCTTATGAAGTTGTTGCTGGTAATTGTCACTGAGTTTTCGATGTTCTGTTTGCGGCGTACTAAAATGCGCACATTACCATTTTGACTGGATATCATTTGTTTGTGATTTCATATTGTAGATTATGCTTCATTTATGTCGTAAATCAGTTGTAGCGTTTACGTTACTACAGTGAAATTGTCACGTTGTAATCAAGGTACCCTAGCTATCACAGAGCAGTAGTTCAAGAACGAGTACTGCACATGTGTTGTAATGTAATGTAAAAGCCTATAATGAAGTGTCATATACATGTAGAATCCATTTCCATGCATCTATTAGATGGGGACGCTATGCCAGAATCCCATTTAACCAGCCAGAAAGATTTACTACATTTCTGTTTGTTCTTCACAGTAATTTTACGGCATGGCATGATAAAACGAAGAAACAGAGACAAGATATTATGTCAACCAGTTCAAAATTTTCTCCTGAGTTTCCTTTTTACTGTGAATGGTCACAGTAACAGTAGATTTGCACCCCTGCAACCAAACCTATAAGAGAATCGTTGGTCGTATAAGTGTACAAGATTGCAGCGCAGCTGGTAGAGTGAGGAAAGGCCCCAATAAACTACGCTTACAAAGACGTCACAGAACAGATCTTGCTCGTCAGTGTGAGGATACAGATTGCTCGCAGGGACTGCGACCAACGACAGAACTCGCACGTTGCGACAACGCTGGTCGTTCGGAGGAGATCCGACTCAATGAGTGTTTGCCAGAAGATAGTTGCTCGCACTCGCCGGGGTTTGCAACTTTGACATATCTGACACATTAAGGTTAACAGTAAGGTTGTAAAGGACTTAATGACAGGCGTAAATAGATAATAAACACAATTGTACCGACTATTAAAGTGCATTGTGTTAGCTACATTTGGCAGTGCAGTTACTACAATTAAAATCACTCCTTTGCCATGTTTTGTATTTCCCTTGATTTTCGTTGTTGCTCACAATTTAATCGTTTTATCCGTATCACTACTGAAAAGATACTTTTTAAACAAAGTTTTCGTAGACCTGCAAAGCAAATGTTGGACTAATTCTTGAGAGTCTGCGTTCCTCTTGTCAGTTGAGAAGTCTGTCGAAGTTACATTACTGAATATGCATACCGCTTCTTAATGGTAAACGGTGTAATGGGGTCCAATAAAATAAAATAAAACATATTTTAATGTGCGCCCACTGTAATCTTTTCATTAGCTAACCTCAGGTCGAATATGAGTCAAACACAACTGTCAGCAGAATAACACTGCATATTATAACAGAAGGTATGATCTAGGCGTAAAAAGTGTAATTTCACACTGAGCTCTGCCAACGTGCATCCTTTAGCAACATACAGCTTTTTTCCAGCACACGTTCATGCAGGTTCTTAGAAATAGACGAAAACTGAACCGCTACCATCTTTCTCGCACAATATATATACTTCGACCGTTAATACACTGTGATAATATATTTGATCTACGCTGAAGTTCTGCTGCGAATGATTATACCGAAGATTTGTTCCACTAATGTCTCTGAGTGACCAATTTAGCAAAGTTGTTCAAAATTATTTGGAACTGACCCTTTACACATTGAGATGAAGTGAAAATCTGAAGATTCATGATGATCCAAATCCTTCATAAACGAGCACACTCGGGCGGATCTAGGATTCTTTAAATGCGTGGGGTCCAACATAAGAAGTGCACATTTCCTACTATGGAAGCGAAGCCCCAACATCACTTGGCGGAAAGCCCACTAGAAAATTTCGCATTAAAATGCAGGAAACGCTGGCAAATGACATTAACGATATTCTCCATGTGTTTTAAGCTAAATTGCCAGCCTTGCAAAAGAGATTCCGTGCCTGCAATTTTTCAATTAAGAAAAAAAGATGTAAATTATGAAAAGTGGCAATGCATATCAGATTGGCTGTTTTTAGAAGTGTATCATTCGTGGAGGGTCGAGGCTCATGTGGCGCTCCTCATCACTCGCATTCTACGTAGGCGTGTGGGACGACTAAGCGCACAAATTCAGTCGGCACTGAGCGGATCAGAATTTGTTTTTATAAAACACCCTCTAGAGCGCCGGAAATTGTCTTCACAGGAGTCACAGTCCCCTTTGCATTCTTGCCACACTTATTAAAAACAGCCTCATTTAAGGTAATGGTTCTCCAGCCTCCTGCAACGCAGCTCTATGCAGGTTTGTTGCAGAATAAATTGTATAATAGCAGAACAAAATTGTATAGTAGCTTCGTTCCGTCTATAAAATTCAGTTTAGTCGTAGCTGTTTAAGCGAACAATGTATTTGACCCACATTTGGAGATGGTCCAGTGCCACCCCCACCCCTTGGATCCGCCGACTTGGGATTCTTCAGCTTTTGTCATTTCTCAAGTTAACGTGGAGCCGTCGTGTTTAAGTATTGCGATATTACTGCAGAGGGCTGGATCTAATGAGCTAGACATCTTCACGCGCGATTAATGGGGCCCAACGCTGTCAAGAAAATAAAAATTCATCGTCAGAACAGATGATTATAAGTCGCCTGCATGTCTGCATTTTATTTGCAATAGCAGACCTGTAATCATTCCAAAGACTGTCGTGTGCCCCAATCGATTACTCTTTAGAGCAAAAATCAACAAGATAATTGTGATAAGATTAAATGACAAGAAAAAAAAAAAGAAAAAAAAATTATTTCATAAAAAATGCATATTTTCTTTCATTTTGTTTATTGTCCTATACGTCACAGTTGTTAAAGTTAGTATTTCATTGTCCTTTGATCAATGTCATGGAGCAATAACTGAAACCTAAACTTCTAAAACTAAACGCAAATTTTGCGTTCTCACGAAACCTCATAACCAACATCCAATGGATATTACTCTAGAACAGCTAAGCGTTGGAAATCAGTTTTCTCTGAATATTATCAGGTTATCTAAAAATTCGAACTGTTGCATTTATTTCTACTTTCCCAAAAGATGTAGTTAAATATCGAACGAACAAATTGTCGAGTCGTACGTACATTACATATGGTAAATACACAAGTGCTGTTCTGCAATACAGAGCAAGTACCAAACTGATTATGTTCGACTTCATATTTTCAGGGTGTGAGTATAGTCAGACTGATGTCACTCTGGTTCATTTATTTCTATGATGAGACCTTATCAGTCGGAGATCTGACCTCAGAAAAAAAAGTTATTGCGAAATTATTACACAGGAAATTTTAACCCGGAAGTAGTTTGACTACATACTTCCGGTTTGCAAAGTTGCGCGAGTCCAATCCAAACCTTACGAGGATATTCTCGGTTTCATACATATTCATATATTTTCGGAGCGGTTAAGCTTGTTTGTGTATGACGTACAACATTCCTTTACCCGAAGAGACCCGATTTTCCACGAACTTTGGTGCTGGAGTCACGGTTTGGGACGATTTTAGCCAACATCATATGCCGGAATATGTAAGGTAAGAGCTCAGAAATTAGCTACGATTTTGTCTGTGACATTGCCATCTTAAGCCATCCATCGTACCAAAATTGCATTTTCATGTAAAGAACTATTTTTTCTACCATGCATCGTAATCTCAGTTCATTTCACGCCGTAAAGAGTCAAATTTTGCCTTGCTAAAAATGAAGCCCCAAACTTGTTTCTAGGTTTCGATATTGCTATCCTATTATATACTCTATACAATGGGGTGAACGCTTAGGCTTGGCTGTCACTGTACAGTGAGCGTAGTACTGTAATGGAGTAGACTATATGCCTACAGTAAGCTTAACGTCAAGTTACGCCTAGGGTATCGTTGGTAATAGCGTATAGTATACACCTAATTCTTAGTGTCAGTGTACGTGACTTTGTCCTAGGTCATTTGACAAGTTGTAGACAAAATTAAGTGCCTTTCCTGCTTGGAAAATTTATATTACCACTTAACAGCAAATCACTAACACTGGTAACATTCTCATCTTGCCTTGGACAAGGTTTTTCAGTACCAAAAGTCCAAAACTGCATCATAATGCCTAGGCCTATGGCATAAACTAAGCTAGTCAGAGACTAACCGTAGTCCCCATTTAGTTAATTGTGTTATATAAACCTGTAAAAAGCCAAGTGATAAAAACCCAAGTGGGAAAAATGAACATGTGCCATAGGCTCAGGCTCTGATGTAAGTACCATAGGCTATGCTAATTCACTTTATATGCAATTGTGTTTAAGTTATAGTTATACTTTAAGCTTTGCTTTGAACTCTCCTTCCTTGTGTTAATAATAATAATACGCCTGTATAAGAAAGGCGCATAATCTCCAAAAGTTCTGTGGGCATCTAGAGGCCTTGTTGCATTTACCATGAACATACCTTCTAATACATATAATGGGTCTGTGCTCCTTCAGTGCTGTTTCCACATTCTGCTTAACCGCTATAAAAATATCTACTTCAGATGCATTTGATGTAAGAAGAGATTCATAACATGATACAAGGTGCCTGTAACATGCCTCCCATGACTGCATGAGGAAACTGTACCATTTCTGAAAGCCAGAAGCACAGCTGACAGCTTTCAGTGTGGCATTTTTATGAAAAACAGTTAGAAGATCTTCAATCCTGCATCTCACTTTCATAATAGGTGGTAGACTGTTCTTAAGAAGATGCCATTCTCCAAGGTATGGTATCATCCAGTCTAACTCTTCACCATACAACCTTTTAAGGTTTTGGAGTATTGCATACGTTTTGGCATCTCCAACCACCACCAAATGATCAACCAACCTGACAACTTGATGTTTTTCATGGAGAAGATCAAGAACAGATAGTAATGTATCCTGATTATCTGCTGGCTGTGCTAAAATTGATGTAAAGTGAACATTGGATTGTTCAATATTTGATGATGGACAAGCAAATGCTGTTTTGATTGATGGCAGGACTACATCTGGCTGACTCCCATAACAAAAATACTTCACCAACATATAGAAGAAAACTTTCTTTTGAAACGAATGTAATGCAGCATTTTCTGTATCTGTAAGGGAAAAATCATCAATGTTGAGAGATTGCTTAAATGCATTTGGCTGACAAGGTCTGCTCAATACATCAATTGAACTGAGTGAGTGAGAAACAGAGTGGTAGTTAGTTACGTCATCTGATGTTATGTTCTTCTGTGTGTCAACCCTACTTGCCCCTGTACTTGTGGATGGCAATTCTTGAGAACAGCCAGATATCAAGGAGACAGGTAATGGCTCAACAGCTTGGACAGAGGTACCATGGAAGCCTCTACTATCTTGGCCAGCTCTGACTGAGGCATATGTCGAACTCCTGTATCAATATTATCTATGGAAGCAATTGTGAAACTCTTGATAAGTGTATGAGGCTTCAAATGCATTTCTCTTTCAGTGACAGACGTCTGGAATCGCAAGTATGTGCTCTTGGACACGGTTATTCCAAACTTTGACAGAAGTTCAAAGCACGATGTAGAGGAACCAGTGAACCTGTCAACGATGTCAGACACAGCTAAATGTAAATGGGTGTAGCAGTTCTCATTATGAGCATACAATAAAGCACATGTCAAAAAGAATCTCTTAAGAAATTTTGATTGACTCACGTGATGGGAAATATGTGTATCACCTAGGTAATGCACACTCCAGTCAAAACTGCCTGCAACAAAATCTGCCTATCTTCAGTTGCACTCAATGTACAAGCCACTACAAAGTTCCATACAAGTGGGTCAATGCGTTTAATCTCTGTGACAAAATCAAATGTGTCTAAAGAAACAGAGTTACGCTTATCTTCAGAAATTATTTTCTTTGCTGTGGAAGAAATGGTTTTATTAATGTCTTCTGCAAAGAGAGAGAGAGAGACAAAAGAACTTTCACTCCTTTCAGGTGCCCCCACATCCTCACTATCTGTTTGTAATCTTTGTTTGTAAAGCATAGAATGGAGGGAGAGTGGATACAATGTTGGAGCCATAAGGTCTTATCATAGTCCCAAGCCTTGGTTTACCAGAAACCACAGAAGTTACTCACTTCCATGGCACTCTATTTTTTTCTTCTTGCTCCTTGTGTCAAAGTGATCACAAAAAGTCTTAAGGTCTTGTTCCCACATGTCATTCATTATTTTTTCTTTGTTTCAGTAGATTAGTACATAGCACAGGTATATCACTATAATCATTGACAAACTGTGCTTTTTTTCTCAGATACTTCCATCAGCTTCAGTTTATTTTTTATCATTACTTTTGTCATTGCTCTTGTCAAACATATATATATATATCTATAGTTTCTGAACTTTATGTTGAACAGATGTTGAATTTTTGTCAGTGTCACATTGGCCACTCATAGCCTATGATTTTTTCCTTGGTTTCTTCATGTAATGAAACAGAACCACTATATCACCTGCATCAGAAAGTTGAGGCACATAATTTTGTGATCTTTCATTTTTATCATACCTTACTTGTGTCAGTTTCAAAGTTATTGTTAATCCATTTTTATCATCAGCTGTACAGCCTTGATCAGTCACATTTGTTACACCATTTGGTTATGAAAAACAAATTTCTTTACTCTGGCTGAAGTGTGTATGTGTCTATGTGCAGTAGCTTCATCAAAGATAGTACATCAGAGATAGTACCTTGGCAGAGATATCCAACACTTTCAACCTATCAAAGTTTAAAAGTTGTGTATTACCAACAAAGTAAAGTTATCTCTATAATTAGTTATGCCATATACTTTATTCCACATGCAGCCATCCATCATTTCAAAAGTTTCAGATATTGATAGATGTTAATATTTTACATGCTTGTGCATCATTTTCATCTTTGCCAGTTACTAATTGTGTGAACGGTTGCACTTCTTTGGTATCTGCATATGTAGATGTCTATGTCTATATATGGTCAAAATATGTTTTCACGACATTGTTTTCCAAGCTTCAATGCAGTTCGTTAGAATTGAGTGGTTTTCCTAAGTCGGTATTTTGAGAAAGTTATTAATATTTATAATCATGTAAACCTTATATGATAACACCACTCAAGTCCCTTGTCTCATTCAGAACCACTGTAGGGTAGTGGTGATGGGTGGAGTCACACCTTGCTGCACCTACTGCATTATTCTGTTGTGAGATGGAAAGCCTGCTTCAATTCTCAACTGCAGCACTGCCCAGTTTGTGCTTCAGTCTTGAGAAAGAACACATTACTGCTTTATTCAGTCGCTGAAGCGAACAATACATCACATGTATTTATAGTAATCTACCGCAAACTCTAACAGAATCGTGCCTGTTTTAGTGAGGAACATGTAAATTGGTTTTGGAACCTTTTTCAAGTTACAACAGCCAGACTCAATTGGCATGTTCTTAAAAGCTGTTATGCAGTGGGGTAAATGAATTCAGTGTGTTGTTATTTCCCTTCATATGGGCCTATATAATTATATATATTTACATATGAAACATTTTTGCTATATCTTGTCATGTTTTGATTTGACCATTCCATGTACTTTTAACTTGTGGAAATATTATTGATACATGCTTTCACTTGCCATGAAGATGATCTGTCCATGAACAAATATTGTCATATGGAATCCATACTTAAATGTTTCAATTTTGTTTATTGAAAAGTGTCAATTACTGCTATTTGGTATTGGAATAAGTATCAGAAAGTAAGCTCCATGATTGGGGACACGGGATCTGACTCCCACATCCACCGTAATCTCTCTAGCTAACTTGTCTTGATGTGTGTGCAAGATTTGGTACAGTGCCATGACTCTTGCCCATTTACGGACCATCCATCTCTACTTTGATACTTTACCACTGCTGCTGGTGTTCCTCGATCCTGTCTTTCAACTAGTTGTAAATTTTGGCTATATTTTTTAAAACATATGTTTGAAATTTATACTTCCACTACAAAAGATGTTATTTTGTTCTTCAAGTTTTTGTTTCCAGTTCATGATTTTCCAGGGGGACAAGTGCGCCCCTTGCCCTACCTGCGGACGCCCATGTGCGCAAGTGATCCTACCTTGTCTTTCCTTACCCTTCTTTAAGGTCCTGTCACTCTCAGCTTGCCTGATTACAATGGGGTAACTGCTTAACCATGGAATAATCTTGAGGCTATTTATTTCCTAAATTAATGCATTATATCCACAAACCCTGTCCCTGTGATCATCTGATCAACTCTCCTACCTCTCTGTTTCCTTGTAACATATTCACGCATCCCGGTCTTTATCGGAAACTGGATACTGTGCTAATCTAAATGCACGACACTCTCGATTTCACACGTCGAGAAATGTTCATCTGTACTGGTGCGCTAACTTCAAGTCTAAATTCAATATGGCCCCCAAAACAACCTGACGCAACGTTGACCAGCTGCTTTACGAACTGTGAAAAGCCATCTTAAGAGATTTGACACTCTGAATTTAAGAAAATGTAAAAGGTATTTCTTTAAACTTTACGTCAATGTTAATTTGGACTAGTTTTGTTGCTTTGCTGTGCCTCAAGAACGATTTTCAACCCGTCGCTGTTCCGATCGCGGAATCACTATCGAATTTTCGTCTGCTAATTTCACCTTCAGTTATTTCGAAATATCAACGTAATACTCCTTTTTGCATTCCGCATTCTTTATTTTACACCGGATCGTGCTTTTTGGGCAAAATAAGGTCTATTTAGCAAGAACTTTTGATCGGCAAATTCTTCGTGTTAAGCGCTGTGTAGCCACCATAATTCAAACGTAATGATATGCAAAATCGGTAAAAATATCTGAGGTCATGGGGTCAGATCTTCAACTGTTATGAACCAAAATGACCTTTTTTTGTCTGAGATCACCGATTCCGCGATTCGTGTCAACACGTCTGCAGGAGGTCATATATGTAAGCCGAATGAAAGTTGTGTTGCTACACTACATATGGATTATTGAGACGCATGTATCTGGTTGTTGTGCAGGGCGTTTGCTGTGGTAACATAGCTTATATCATTTGAATTACAGTCAATGAAGTCTTCTCTTTCTCAGCGATTGGATGAGCAGTTTATTGTTTGAAAATGTTTACCATGTGATCACATAAGGAAGAAGGAATATATGATACTAAAGAGGTGAGGAAAATGTAAAAGGTAACTCTAAGTATTGCCTTGGTTCTGAAACATGAATCCGTGTAATATACTCCCGTACGTGTATATAGCTACATGCATGTTTGTTAGTTAACTGTTGCATATATTTGTATGCACAATGTATATAGCCTACTATATTTAAAGTGTGTGACAGTGACGTTTTAAGACCCAATATCTTAGAATGTGTAGTTGATACGTCCAATATCAGTTATCACTAGAGAATTAAAATATGCAGGCCTTAGAAACACTCAAGCATGTGTGATTTGTTTACTGCTTTTGCAATTGGTCTCAAAACGAAAGGCCAAGGTCACCTAGCTCAATCGAAGCACTGCTGTCGTGTGAAGTCTTGCTGTTAACGTTGGAGTCCACACGAACTACAGTAGGTCGTGCTTATCGTTGCCCTCGATGAGTGCGCACAGACAGTTGAGCTGAGAAAGAGTGCAATTCGTTTTTTGCATTATCAACCAAACGTTTTTCACACTGCCCTTTACACTTACATGAATCGTGCAGTATATGACTTAAACAATATAGTAGCCAATGTTAACGAATTGAACTTTCAGTGTTGAAATTCATATTATACGATACATTGTGTCTTAAAGTTAATGTTATAATTTACTTTCTTATTCATGTTCAGGACTTCATCGTCCGTAAGATGGCGGCTTCAACTCTTCAGAAGAAATTGGAGAAAAACTTATTTGTATGTTCTCTTTGCTTGAATCAATTTAGAGGACCGAAAGAGTTACCCTGTGTTCATCGACATTGGAAGGATTGCTTACAAACTGTCATTCTAGAAAGCCAAAATGAAAAAGTGAGCTGTCCTATTTGTAAAAAGCAATGTATTATCCCGGGAAACGGCGTTGATGGATATAAAACTAATTTTCATATGGAAAACATCCTTGAGTTCATTCAATTGCAGCAACTGTTGGAAAATAAAGACCAAAAGGAATGTGTGAGTTGTTTGAGGAACAAGAAATTCATCAGTGAAGTTATCACAGACTGGCCAGAAGATGGAACAGTAGTTTGTGTTTCTACTGATCCTGTCAACAATCACATAATTGTTGGTACCAACAGGGTATATGTATATGTGTTTGATGATCAGATGAATTATATTCACACCATAAATTTACCAGCTGAAGTCTTACAGTCATATGACATCACTGTGCACGAACGTAGCCTCTTTGTGTGTGATTATAATAATAACACAGCATGTGCTGTCACTTACATGGAAGGACAACAAAGTAAGGTACTGTTTGAATTCACACAACCAAATCGAGGTGTAGGTGAATGGAGCCCTTCCAGTGTGTGTACAGACCACAACAAATTTATCTACATCTTATGGCTGGGGAACGACAGACGTACCCTGATACAGTACAGTCAAGATGGCCGACATGTACTGAGAGAAAGAGAATTAATCCTACTTGTGACTATTTCGCATCCACTGATGACATTCTTCTGATAATATCGTTGGATAAGATTTACATGTACGGCCTGACAGTGACGTAAATAGGAAAACAATTGTGCCTAAAAAATCACGGTATGTCTAAATATTATCACCTTCTCTTGCACACATGTGCCGTGTTTTTTTATCTATTTCCAAAGGCATGCAAGGAAAGTATGCGGCATTGAAGGCAAGTTGGGTGACACTTGAGACGTAGAGGAGCGTCTGTCATGTTTGTGGGCGTCAAAGGTTATGTGAGTTGAATAGAGGTCATATTTTGAAAAAAAAAACCTTTGCATACATTGTATCTCAATAAGGGAAAGTTGTTGGATCTTCATGGATAGATTGTTTATTGTGAATAGATATCTACATTGCTTTGCATGGAGGTTAAATGACATGGAGGTCACTAAAGGTTAATGCATGAAGAACTATTCGGACGATGTAACAAGGATTTGAATGTGGCTGAATCTTCGAGCAGCTAACATGGCTAGCCATTGCTGGGCAGGTGATCTCTGTCATTTCATAACGGTCAAAAGGTCACATGAAGTCAGCACGGGTCATTCTTTGTAACTTTCTACTGACGGTATTTTATGAAGAATAAGGTGTTTGAACTTCAATATAGGTACGTATTTTCCTCTATAATGCCTTATGTATTGTTCTCGCTTTCATGTGTATTTGTAAGGACTCTCAAATTCAATTGACTTTCTAGTTGTCAAGAATGGATGCATTGGAATGTACAAGTATGTGATAGCTAATGAAAATGTGAAAAATTAAAGTGATTTCTTGCGTAGGCAAAAAGTAAAAACATTGAAATTTCATCTCCAAAAGTTTGGTAAGGCTTTTAGTGACACCATTCAGACAATCTGGGAAAATAAATAGATTTCTGCCATATGACTTCAAATTCTTCCAACACAACGACAAAAAGTGTAGAATACGATAATGTAGTGGTTGACAGTGTTCATTCAAATCAACGGTGTGCTTCTTTGAGCAAGCCAAATGACAAGTATACTAGTATTGTATATTCACTAAACACGTCAGGATCACTGACGCCGCGGGCAAGATTGTGTTCAGTTCGTAGGTTATTTGTAAATACAGTGTTTCTTTTCATCAAATACTACAATTCCCGATACCTACCAAGGAGCGACGACTTGAGTAGTTTGTTTTTGATACACTAGTGAGACCTGTCCTGTTGCATATTCATAATGTAGGCGTTTGTAGTCAGAACCGTTAATTTTCAAATATGATTTCTGTTTTTTACTGTTTTTATGCCAATCCCGTTGCTTTTCGAAGTAGTTACTGTCATTTTCCTTCATTGAAAGACATAGTCCGTTCATGTACAACCTCGTGTGTACATTTAAATATAGAGAAAAAAGTTAAGATCAAACATAACCTTATCTTTTTGGTTTTTCAGTACACGCTCAAACACTATAGTGTTGTACACACTGTCTACTGTAACAGGACAGTAGAGGTTGTAGTTGGAAACCTTGTCAACATGGTCTCCCATTAGGGAAAGTTGCTGGAAGTTCAAACTTGATGTGAATATTGTCTATTGTCAATAGAAGATCGATGGTGAATTTTATGGAGGTAAAAAGTCATTTGAGGTCACTAGACATTTATGTTTTACAACCAGTGAGGAAGATATCTCAACAACCGAATGTTGGTGGAACTTCAAACTGCTAACATTGGCACCTCTCTGTCATTTCTTATGATGACCAAAGGTCACAAGACTAAAATGATCAGTAAATGTCGTAGTTTGACAACCGTGTAGACATGGTATCTCAAGAAGTCTAAGGTGGTTAGACTAGTTGGTTGTCCTTTGATTTTCATATATATTGACAAGGAGCCACTAAGTCCTTTGACTCTTACTGAAAAAGAGAAGGGGAGAGCCGTAATAGAGGTAGTAATTGAATAAATATCTTGTATAAAGTATTAATACCTTGAATACTTTTCAGCGACTTTGTTTCTCATTCTAGTATTTTGATGTAAATAAAGTCAACATGCTATGTTTTCATAACATACGGACTTAACATATACTTCCTCCTAATCATTCTGTAGCGTATGCAATATAAGCTGCTGGCAATCAAATGTTTTCGTGCTAAGGATTTCAATAACAATCACTACGTTGCAGTTTTATCTGATCAACGTCAATATCATTACATTACCATCTGTGACGTTTGTCTATCGCGTTCAGTAATAAGTGACAAACGTTTACATATCATTAGGGTGATGCCAAAAGGGAAGTTAGTAATTAATAATTATTCTGTTACTACTTGTTACGGCGTGCTCTATAACACTTTGCAAACGTTACAAAGAAACTGCTGTAAAGAACCATCCACTACGAACTTGATAATTCGTCTTAGTTATCTTTTGATTTCTCCGCACCAAGAAGGTGACAATAAGTTATCTCGGAGGTAATTGATCTGATGAAGAGGCACACCGCATATACAATGAGCTGGGCTTAATTCAACCGATCCTTCAACATCGAAGTTCTTCCTTTCTAAACGAAACGAAACCCTGAAGCCGCAATTCCAGCTCCCGGCGTTCCTCGCAAGGGAAAACAAAAGATACATTCTTCGATGAAGAATTCACATTTTCGGGCAAATTTCGCCATTTCTCTTGGTCGTCAAGCACTTTTAGAGACATACTGCATGGGTGATGTCCGTTATACCATTTTTAGAAAACAAAGATATTTACAACCTCAATATCAAGTTTCAAGTTGATATTTATATCATTTTTGAAGGGTTTTCTAAATTGACATGGAATTAAGCATTTCCTAATTTGTCTCAAAAATGTTGTCAATATTTTCGAGTGTAAATTACGGTTTGCAAGACAGTATTGACCTTCGTTGTATGGCTGCCGAATATATGTCTTGAACAGTAAGGATTTAAATCAATTACATAAGTTGCATCCTCTTTCATATATCCTTTGAGTACTTGAGGCACAAATATTTTGGTGGGTATGAACATACCTAGTCCCACGCTTTTTTTCATTGGGCAGTGGATTCACACTGTTTGTAGGAGTGTATGTAGCTAGAATTTTTTTCTTGTTGAGCCCGGGGCATGGGTGAGGGGATATCAGCGACTGTGATACGTGAATGCAGAATGCTCTTGTTGAATTGGAGCAGCCAGAATATTTTATCAAGAGTGAACTGAGAATTTTTTGATGACTATGCAAGAGAAGCCCCAGCATTGTTTGGAGCGAAACTGGTCATAGAAAATAAATAAAAATGAAACACATCCCGGATTATTGGAAATGGAATTGTCAGTATTTTATTGGATGAAAAATAAATCTCATTTTGGGTGTTTTCCACTGAAAAAGTCTGGTCAAATTTGAGCATTTCATGATGGATACTGTACATACTTGAATTTGAAGACAGAACATTGGAAACACCGTCATTATTTCCTGGAGTGGACTGGTGTACTCTAACTTGCACTTTTTGATCGTCTCTTTCATTTCCCCTCCCTAATTTGTATTTTTTCTTTTTTCTCGGTTGTATTTTATTTTTGTATAAATCCTAAAAGGGCGTCACTAATCCATTTGAGTCGGTCAGGAGGGGGAGGTGGGGGAAGGGGAGAGCGCCCCTTGACCATATGATTGCTCCGCCACTGCTCTGTAGAGGGCCGTCTAGAAAGAAAAAATAAATAGAAATTGAGTGCCCTCCGCAAATTATGAGCTGAATTTTACCTGCTACTAATACGTGCAAAACATTTTAGTGGAACCGTTCTCTTTGTTAATCAGGTAACTGTTATCTGCAAAATAAGGGCGTTTTGTTCCCCCCAGAGTGGAGTACCTAATCTCAGATTGGAAGGGACTCAATTCAGCCCTTCGGTTCACAGTCTGTTAAAGCAGGATGCAGACTTTGAAGTAGCAAAAATAGCCTTCATTGTCTATTCTCCATCATTCTCTTCCATTCGATGCCAATCTGGAAAATACCATCTATGATATGTTTCTTCAAGGAGAAATGTCATTCATTAGATTGTTAATTACAGCAGAAAGAAGAGTGATTCATTTTTTCGGGTAAAAGTTAGCAGAACCAGGCCCTGTAGTAAATGTGCGGATTTCCGTGTGAAGGCCCAACAACAAAAACGCATTGCTTCAGGAAATTAGGCTTCTTTTGGACAAATAGGCCATGCTACGGTAGTTTGAACAGCTCAGCTTTTTACAACTATACAAAGTATAGCCAGTCTTTTGGTGCACTTTTGACAAGTGCAGGAAAAACAGCATCCTGCTTTAATATTGTCCAGCGATTGAGCTGAGTGCGTTCGGTGGCGCGAGATGAGGGATTCCCCTAGATGTTGCAATCCAGGCCGTCACCTATACAGGAAATGTAGTTTAGAGTCTACTTACACCGCAGTGTATATGTGAACTGTGTACCTACAGTGCAGTGTAACATCGAACTACAAACAATGTGATCTGAATCAGTCACTCTCTTTGTATAAATTGACGATAATCAGGTCTATCTCCGATAATCAGAAGAGGAAGTATACATTGAAGTTACTGTTGAGTGTTAACCACGAGGTAAGGACAATTTACTAAAACCTTTAACTCCATTGATATTGAAAAGAAATCTTTCGCTTCTTCAGTGTATTAAATATTTACCGGTTACATGTGAATCCGTTTACGTTAGGTGACTGTTACTACAGGGTGACACATTTAAACGGTTTACTATTAATGTATCGGTCTTGTTATTGGAATAACACTAGGACAGCTTACCTCATATTA